>WITN01000300.1:0-94477 GCA_015025155.1 Lactarius quietus | reverse complement strand
ACACGACGACCCCCGAAACTACGAGGAATGGAGGGAATCCGCCCTAAAAAGGCAGCAAAAATGGATCCACATGCAGACAGTCAGAGGAAACCTAGACGCCTTCAAAACAGGGCGTACCCCAGGAGGAGCACTAGCTAAGTTGCTCGCACCACTCCAGAATGACGACCGAATGGACACATCCGCAGACCGCGTACGAGGACGGCTAGCAGGAGCCGAAGAAATTTTCGCAAACCACCCCAGGAACACCAACCACCGCAACCACCGTTCCCACCACGAGGGGGATTCATCCAGAGACAATTCAAACGAGACCATAGCCAAACGCAGTGTTACAACTGCCAAAAGATGGGTCACATCAGTCGCGACTGCAGGCAACCTAAGAAACGCCGCGATACACAAGTACGTACCACTGAAGCCGCGCAAACTAAAGAAGAAAAGGCGGCGGAATGGTTACGAGGAGTCGCAGGAGACGACAAGGAGGTCAAAGACCTGGTCCTACAACAATTAATGGGACAGGATTTTGGAAACGCCTGAACCCGGCGGCCTGGGTGAGGGCAATACGTTGTAACTCTGTGTATATTATGCGCTACCGATCTATGAGAGTACCAGTGTCTATTCGCGCAAGTTATAACATGGCCGACATCAAAGCATTAGTGGACTCCGGAGCCACTGATAATTTTATTCATCCACAATTCGTAAAACGGATGGGTCTAGGACAACGGGCATTAGATAAGCCCAAAAACATTTACAACATCGACGATACCACTAATAAAGCAGGACAGATCACACACTATCTCACGCTTAAAGTGGAAACAGGAGGAACTCAAAGAGAAATGCGTTTCCTCATCACGGACATAGGAAAAGAAGACATACTATTGGGATATCCATGGCTCGCAACCTACGAACCAAGATTCAGCTGGCGACATGCCACCATCGACGAAAAACAGCTTCCCATAGTACTACGATCAATCAATCCAAACGACAGAAAAGCAGTACTTGCAAGGTTGCTCGACGAGGAAAAAGATGACAAAAGAGTGTCGCGGATGTTCACGACGAACACAAAAGAACAAATCGTGGCAAAAATAGAGGAACAAGTATATGGACGACGGTCAGCGGTCGAACTTGCGATCGAAGCCAAACAATACACCAAAGAAGTCCATATACCAAAAGAATACCAAAAATTCAAAACGGTATTCAGTGAGGAGGAGGCAAGAAGGTTCCCACCAAAACGAAGTTGCGACCACGCAATTGAGTTCAAAAAAGGGGTCCCTGATGTAATCGACTGCAAAGTATATCCGATGACAAGGGTAGAAGATGCAGCACTGGACGAATTTATCGACGAACAAGTGGAAAAGGGATACATTCGTCCCTCCAAATCCCCGTACGCATCGTCATTTTTCTTCATTAAAAAGAAGGACGGAAAGCTACGACCCGTACAGGATTACCGAAAAATCAATGAATGGACAATACGAAACCAGTACCCGCTTCCCCTTATTGACGACCTGATCAGGGATCTTGGGGGAGCACAAATATTCAGCAAGCTAGATGTCCGACAAGGATATAACAATATTCGCATAAAGGAAGGGGATGAACACAAAGCCGCGTTCAAAACACGCCGCGGACTCTTCGAACCAACGGTCATGTACTTTGGCCTGTGTAACTCGCCGGCTACATTCCAAAGCTTCATGAATAACATCTACCAACCTACAATAGCGAAACACGATGCACTCGGAACGAAAATCAGGGTTTATATGGACGACATCGCCATTGCAACCAAACGGCAACCGTTGGCAACCAAAAGACACCAGGAAGCAGTCTGCGACGTACTCGCAGTTGCACAACAACATGACCTCTTCTTCAAACCCGAGAAATGCGTCTTTAACGCTTCCAGTATCGATTACCTGGGGGTAATCCTTGAAGAGGGGGTAACACATATGGACCCTGTCAAAATTTCAGGCGTTCGCGACTGGCAGTCACCAACATCAGTAAAAGACGTACGATCATTCCTCGGTTTTTGTAACTTTTACCGGCAGTTCATCAGAGGCTTCGCTACCATTGCCAAACCGTTAAACGAACTAACACGCAAAGATGAACCATGGCAATGGAGCACAAAACATCAGAAAGCATTCGAAACGCTCAAACAACGAGTAACAACAGAGCCCATCCTCGCACACGCTGACCAAACACAACAATTTGATCTGGAAGTAGATGCCTCAGGATTCGCAGTCGGAGCGGTACTTCTCCAAAAGAAGACAGATGGAAAACGACATCCCGTAGGATACTACTCGGCCACGCTCAATGCAGCAGAGCGAAACTACGACATCTACAACCTCGAACTATTGGCCATTGTAAAAGCGTTGAGGAACTGGAGACACCTATTGGCGGGATCTCCACACAAAGTACGCATATTTTCAGATCATCTCAACCTTCGATACTGGCGAGATCCCCAGAAGATCAGTCGCCGAATCGCCAGAGAAGTACTAGAACTAGCGGAGTACAACTTCGAGATACACCATGTCAAGGGGACAGCCAATGGAAGGGCTGACGCTTTGTCTCGAAGACCCAACTACGATCAAGGGGAGAAAGACAACGAAAATGTCGTCGTACTACCAAACAAAGTATTCGTACGAACGACAAACGCGCAACAAGATGAACAAAGAATATGCAAATGGGTCGATCCCCACAAACTAACAAAAGCGGAAGGGCTTTGGTGGTACCAAGGACAAAAGCTCGTCGTAACAGGAACAATGGAGGAAATTAGAGAAGTAATTTCAACGCACCATGATCCCCCTGTTCACGGTCATCCAGGAATAAACCGAACAACACAACTAGTGGAGCGCCACTACTGGTGGACTACGATGAAACAAGACGTTGCCGAGTACGTCCGAGGATGTGCTGAATGTCAGCAGTGCAAGGTCAACACGCAAAGAACAAAAGCACCACTACAGCCTATATTCCCGAAACCGGAAGCAACGCCATTTGAGGTGGTGGCACTAGACTTCATCACTAAACTCCCGGTGTCACGGGGGTACGATTCAATACTCACAGTCACTGACCATGACTGTTCAAAAGCGTCGATATTCATACCATGCAAAGAGGAAATATCCGGTGAAGAAACCGCAACGCTCTACGCAAAGCACGTCGTGGCACGGTTTGGTCTACCGTCAAAAATAATCAGCGACAGAGACCCCCGGTTCGTGTCAAAGTTCACAAGAGAACTATGTCGAATCCTGGGAATACAACAAAACATCTCAACGGCCTATCACCCACGAACGGATGGACAATCGGAACGAACCAACCAATGGTTGGAACAATATCTCAGACTATGGGCCAATGAGCGACAAAACAATTGGGCTGACTACTTAGCGCTCGCGGAGTTCACGCACAACAATTGGACTAACGAGTCCACACGCGAAACGCCGTTCAGATTGCTAATGGGTTATCACCCCCTTACTAACTGGACAGATAAGAAGTCGCCGATACCACGGGTCGAGAAGCGACTAGAACAATTAAAGGAGATAAGGAGTCAGGCGCAAAGCCACATGCAACGCGCGCAACAGTCATGGATCAAACATCGTGACACCCCTAAATACCAAGTAGGGGATAAGGTCTGGCTTGAAGGACGTCACCTTCGGACCAACCAACCAACCACAAAGCTTGTGCCCAGGAGACACGGACCATTTCAGGTTGTTCAGGTGATGTCTCCCGTAAACTATCGACTTGAACTTCCCACGCAGTGGAGCATCCATGATGTTTTCCACACAGATCTCCTTACCCCTTACAAAGAAACGCTGACTCACGGCGTAAACTATCAACGCCCACCACCAGAACTAGTAGGAGACGTGGAAGAATACGAGGTCGAGAAAGTACTAGACTCGAGAAGATATGGACGCGGGCGTAAACTGCAATACCTAATCAAGTGGAAGGGATATGCCGATTCGGACAACCAGTGGGTCCCGTGGGATGATGTACACGCGGACGAAGAGATAAGGAAGTTTCAAAAATCTAACCCAACCGCCGAGACTCACATAAAAGTAGCCTTGACAGGACCATCTATACTTCCATTCCCCCACTCTTCTCATAACATGTCCTATGTCCCTCTCACCATTATCAACCTTGACGAACTCCCCACTGTCAACTCCCTCGCCACCTATGACCACACAAACAACGTCGACGACCCATTCTGCTCGGCCTTTGAGCACGTCCGAACAACAGCGATCAATGATCAAGCCGCCCGAGACCTGGCTGAGGCTAGCCGGCGATTCCCCATACCCACAAGCGGCCGAGTGGAAGATGATGAGGGAGAAGACCGCGTTAATGAGGGAGGTAATGCAGTCATGGCGGTTGGATTAGGTAGTGAAGAGGACGGCGAGGGAGAGACGGACGAGGATACTGTTGCTGATGAGGCAAGTATCCTCCAGCCCTCCAACGCTGCCACATCCACTACCGCTGTCGATCGATACGACAGCGACGAATCATCCAACGACGACAACACATACCACGAGACCAGGGCCGGATCACACGACTCATCCAACGAAGACGAATCCTACGACGAAGCAAGGGTCGTCTGCACCCGCTGCGACAATCCCCCAAACTATTGTCATTGCGCACCCCGGTTCATACCACCACCCATCACAAGAGTCGACGATGAATCTGCCGAAGAAGCCGGTGATGGAGAAGGAGGATCACCGCCGGTTGCTGTCATCTTCGGACCGATGGCGGAAGCAGGGTACACCGCTCGCGGAATTCTACCCTTCAGTCACGCACCAATCCCGTCTCCAACTACTACGCGCCGAACGAATGCAGCGAGTGTAACGTTTCTACCAAACGTTGTTCCGACTTGGAACTCTTTGTTGACCTTGATCCAAGAACAGGCAAACAGCAGTTGAATAACGATTGCCGAACACGAAAGACGAACCAAACGACAAGGGCTTCGCCTTATAGTGGAGGAATACAACAGGGATCTTCAAGAGATGAGAGGACAGACCACACAAGGATCAACAAGATGAGAGGAACAGGCACTAATAGCCGACACTTCTATTGTTCAAGGTAGAACTCAAGACAACGAAGATAAGGTCTCATCTATCAAGACAGAGCACCTTATATACACTACAGGGCTGACTCCTAAACTGAGTCCCAAACAAAGAACAGGTATCGTACCATAACGTATCGTCCAATCAGCCATCAGGGATAACAACCCAGGCATACAGTAACCAATCAATGAACAGGGATAAGCCCATACAGTACATGAGGCAGAAGGCCCCACCATGAGTCAGAGATAACACTATGTGACTCACTATCGTCCAATAATCGTCCGGCGCAACATCAGCGCATCATAAGTACAGCCATAAGGCAACATCAGAATGTTCCAATCAGAATGAATCAAAACAGGACAGAGCCTAACCGAGTTGGGAATCCCACATCCAACTATACCCTCTCAGGAATTATATCTCGACCTGAGGTAACCGCTGTTCCCCCGTGACTTATCCTTTAGACCAGATCCCGTGGTCTGGGGGTTGCTGATCACATGACTAATCATGTGATTCAGTCTTACACAGTCCTAAACGAATAGTATCGCCAGTGTTGTTGTCCACAATGAAATGATCTTCAGTACTCAACATTCGCGCGACCTCATATGTCTCATCTGCATCTAATTGCAGTGCATCTTCGTCTTCTTCATCAGTGAACCGCACTTCAGGGGGGTCTTCAGCCTTCACAGGCAATGCGAATCGTACTTTCATCGGCTTGGTGACACCACTGGCCATGACACGTGATCCACACGTGACAGCGAGGCGCCCTATCCGTGCCGTATCGCCTACCCCCACGGGATTCACCCTCAACAACGGGATGAATTGGGTGCCGATGGTCATCGAACACGAAGGTCGGCGGGTGCCGGTGCGGTACGTCCGAGTCCGTATGCTCGATAACCCAGAGGTCTTCGGGACTATGGGGAGGTACGAGCCAATCTATAGGGGGGACATTCACGCCGAACCGTGTCGGGATATGGGACCCGCAGCTGAGTACAACCGCGACGAACTCAAATATTTCAAAGCTGACTTCCGGGGAAAGCGCCAGGTAGACGAGGCTCTCGCCAGGCTAGGGGATATTTCCCTACAGGCAGAAGTGAGACGCTACCACGCGTCCCAGGAAGTCATCGAGGAATTGGAGGCCGCCATCAAACGGCTTGAAGACGACGTGTTTGTGCACGTCGATCGGGCTAGACACTCGGCACGAAGACTCGGGCGGGCTCACGCCTTGCAGAGGGTACGTGATGAGCACGAGACAGATGTCAGACTTACAGCGGTGACGAATTGGGTGGTCGAGCGTGGGCGCTCACCCTTGTGAAGGGGGTGATGTAACGTCCCAGGTCACAGTATGTATCTGACCTAACCCATAAGTCAGGGGACGACAGGAAGGAGCCTAGAACATGGCAAGTCGAGCATGGTAAGGGAGATGACGAGTCGCTCTCTAATACTTACCAATACGTGGACGATTACTGATACGATGACTGATTATTACTGTACGATGACTGAAGGATTTGTGATACGATTACTGATCATACGTGGACGATTACACAGCAGAATAGTAGTAGTGGCGGTCTCGCTGACGAAGGCGGATGGCAGTACGGTACTATATAAGGAAGCTATCGACTGTTGTGGTCGATAGCTTGGATTTCTTGTACACTTCTCTTATCCAGTTCAAAGTCTCTCTCTCTTCGTCCTTTCGGACCGCGTTGCTATCAGAAAGCAAGACTCCGCCTTCGCGCGTTGAAACGATAAAGCAAGAACTCCGCCTTCGCACGTTGAGACGATACTCTGCCTCTGTGCTAGAGTTTACGAGTTGCTAAGTCACCACGTTCACCTTACGTTGCCTAAGTCAGGCTCACGTGCAGCTCGCACGTAACACACATGAAAGGAGGATTGGGGGGATGGGGGGTGGGCGTGTGGTGGGCGTGCCCACAGGGGGCCAGAGGGCAGCAAAGCCGGGGGATGGCATGGCTGGGGGAATGAGCGCTCCCCGGTTTGCGCACAAGGGCCCGTTAGATTGACTTGGACGAAAAAATATAATCATGATTACGTTATAGCCACCTGTGGAGTTTGCCGAACAACCTGTCAACCAACATTGAACAACCTGTCAAACAAAACGAACAACTTTTTGACAACAAAAACAACACTAAGCGACGAAGATCAAGGTTCGTGTGACAAATACAAGAATTCAGCACGATTTCCAGTTCAAGATATTTTTGTCCGGCCCCACCCTTCATAGATGAGAGTCTGCAAAAGGTCAAACAGTAAGAAAAAAGGATGACGCTAGCAGCGGGTGACTGCAACGAGGACATGATTCAGAGTCCGCATGGTTGACAATTACCTGTACGTTGACTGTGAGCGCTCATAGCGCTCATAGCGCTGATCGATCGCAAACGGTTCTAAACAGCACAGTGCTGTAATGGCTGCACGTCCGCGCGCATGTTTCCGGTCATTGTGATTGACAACGCAAATGTCAGCGTAATTTCCAATATGCTGAAGACTTGCACTCCGACTTCAAGTTTGCCCAAAACTCCGCCGCGTCTATTCCTATGCTCTCTTCATCACTATTAAGCAAACAAATGCCCTGACCTGCGTATATCACTGTCTTGTAAGGCTTGTGAGGACGAGAATGTGTGTATGTTTTTTTTTTAAAAATTTCTCGGTGTGCATAATAATGTAAACAAGCCTCATGTGCAATGCTTGTCACGACATAGCCCAGTCCAGCCACCCTGACGTTGCGCCATCAACGGCGCAATCACGGTCCTCGACTTAAATGGGCTGACAGTACTGACGGGCGGAGGGTTGTTTCCCACCTCACTGACCATTGGGCCCTGCGCGATGCTCTATCCTCTCCTCGCCTTCACGTTCTATCAGGTCCTCATCAACTCAGCTCGTGCACAAGTCAGTGCTCCGAATTGCACTGATTCTAGTTTTGCTTGGGTGGGTTTATTTGCGCAGACGCCCATTTTTATCGATAAGAACCCAATATAGTCGTACAATTCGCTTCATCAAAATCCCTGCTTGGTTGCAGCGTATCTGGCGGCGGTGTGCAACAATGGTGGTGGGTGCATGCACCTTTGGTACGTCGTGTAAAATCTCACTAGTGTATTGCAGCTTTCGTCATCCCGGCTTTGCTACCCCAAAATTCATATGCTGGACCAACTGGGACTGACGACGCCGATCTCTGCAAATGCAACACGGTCGTATACAACCTCATCAACGCATGCGATGCATGCCAGGGAAGCCCCTGGCTTCCGTGCGCTAGCCATCTATTATTTTGCCCTGGGTTTCAATTAATCGACTTATTTCTTAAACCAGTTACTCGGACTGGACATCCAACTGCACCGTGAAAGCAAGTCCCGGAACGTAAGTCCCATGTCGTTTCTACTGCTTATATGCTCTATCTTCTTCCCCTCTCCACAGCTTCCCCGAGCCGGTCCCAGCTGGTACGCGAGTCCCCCTGTGGGCATATATCGACACATCTGTGCGTACCTTCCCTCTGCACTTCGCTTGCGTTCCCAAGCAATCTCATCAACGGTATCCTCACAGATTGGCGACAACTGGAACATCTCGATGGCGAAATCCATAGGAGGTGCGCGATCTTTCTACTGCACATATGCATACTTATGTTGCGTTCTCGTCCAGATTCCCCTGAAGTTACAGGAACATCCTCCATTATCCCCACATCGACATCCGGGAACTCCCCGTCGACCTTTACGCCCGGTCTAACGGGGTCTGGCTCATTGCCGAACTCGTCCTCACATCACAGCTCGGACGCCGGCGCAGTCGCAGGAGGCGTCATCGGTGCCATCGCCTGTGTGGGGTTGATTGCTGGGGCCGTGGCATGGTACCGCCGCCGTCAGCGCGGTCACTCTGCACCATCAAGCGCATATCGGAGCCTCCAAGATAACGAAATGGCGCACCCAGATCCTTTCCCTATTACCATCGACCCGTCGAAACCTTACGTCAGTTTTTATTATCCATTTCTTTTGCCCCAACAACTGATCCATTGTATGTACTTCATAGGACCCTAACGATCCGATGACACACCCGGGAAACTTGTACACCGCACCGAGCCTTCCGCGCTCCAGCTCCCTTAGCTATACCACTGCTAGTTACATGCAGCCAAGTGAAGTCGGATTCTACACTGGCCTGCCAGAGATCTGATCACTATGGCGCTTCCCTTTCCTCGAGAACTGTATAGGTACTTTGGTGCACTCTCTTCTCCACTCAAGTATTGTGGTGTACAGCTGTTATTACTCTTGTTTGATTTTGGCCGATTGCGTTAGGTACTGGTCGTAGATACACGACTTTTGCGTCTTAAATTAAATGCAACGAGTGTGACATATTGTCCGGCGACATGTTCGAGAGCTTTGTTACTTGGGGCAACTTAAGGTTCTACAAGGACATCCGCAAGGGTGTGTAAAGATACGTCAGCCGTCTGTTGATGACAGTGATGACAGCCTGAAGGGCATTGCCAATTGGGGATTGACATTTTGACCCAAAGCGTCGGGTTGCATGAGAGAATTGTTCCGGCGGTAGCTGCCCGGCGATGATATCGATGATATCACCTTGCTTCAAGTTGGATGATTCGAGTTGAATGAAAGTGGTAAATAGCCAAAACAGCGAGAAACGTAAACACAAACAAATATGCTCCCTGACAAATGTCAACACAAAGGCTTACAAAGGTTCCGTTTCTCTCGCCGTTTGTTCTCTAAGGCAATGCGTCGTTGAAGCCCGAGGTTAGTGACTTCCAATAAAGACAGACGTCATTTTACGGGTCGAAGTGGGCAAGGATCTCATCCTTGAAATACCTGCCTACTCGACCCGGAGCCTTGCCATGCTAACCCTGAGATCTAGGGCCCAGAGAAGTTTTTTTGAAAGTCGTAAATCGAAGAAAATAGGCAGAGATAGGGATTCGGAGTGGAAAGCAACTGAACGAGCGTGAGGTAGCTGGTAACTTACTGTACCGGTAGCTAGTAGTCCCTGATCGGCCTTCAGGTACAGCCGGAAGGTTACTGAGCATATTTAAACTTGTGCCAGTGATTACAGTACTGACAAACTGTGGGCGATCTACGGGGAGGGGAGGAAACAGATTGATAATCGTCGAGTACGATTGGGGTATTTAACCTTCGTACTAGTAGACATATCCTTATAAACTTCTTGTCAACTTCTTGTCCGAATCACTCACCCTTTCTACGTGTACAAACATGAGCTTCTGCAAACATTGCACCAGCGGTACGAATGGATATGCCAGTAGATATGAATATAAGCTCTCACGACATTACCCACAGGCGTTCGCCATGAGGGCACACCCGAGGGTGAGTTTATCACTAATGTTATCTCAGGTACAACTAATCATGATCTATGTCAATCACGTCAAGGGACATACGAGGTAATTAACGGCATCAAGACCTACGTCGCAACACCCAAGACCGATTTCCCGAAAGACAAGGCCATTCTATACCTCACGGACGTCTTCGGACTCGAACTCAACAATAACCGCGTGAGCCAGTCCAACCCTGGCGTTCTCTTCGAGCTCGCTCACTCTTCCGCTCGGACTCTTGTTAGCTGATTATTGACGACTTTGCTCGCAACGGCTTTAAGGTGTACGCGCCAGACCTTTTTGACGGTGATTCGGTCAACGAAACTGTTTTCGATCCCGTACGTTGCATGACCCATCGCTGTTCATACTTGTCCTCTCTCTTCCTGCACACATGCACACCCGTTTGCATAGACTGACGAAGTGCCAACTGTAGGGATCTGACTTTGATGTGACGAAATGGCTCTCAGTCCCGAGTCATAAACCCGATCACACTGGGAAACGTGTGCGCACTGTCATCGAAGCGCTTAAATCTAAAGGCATAATTGTCTTCGGTGCCACCGGTTACTGCTATGGCGGTATGATTTATCCCGCGTGACCGTGTTGCATGAGGCTCCAGCACTTTCCTCTAGCCCGCCTTGTGTTCGACCTTGCTTTCGAAAACATTATTCGTGTGTCCGTCATTACTCACGCGGCCCTACTCACGCCCAAGGATCTCGAAGTGCGCTGCCCTTAAATGATTGTGTGCATCTGCTGACCAATGTGCTGGTAGACCTACGTCGAGAAGAGCAAAGCACCTTTGCTCGTCAATTCCTGCGAGATTGACGATACGTTCCCAAATGCGATGTGCGTGGCTGCGGACGAACAGTTTGCGAAATTCGAGCCTGGGTACAAACGCGCGTACTGGGAGGGGGTTCACCATGGATTCGCCACTCGCGGTGACTTGGTTCGTTTTCATGTGATCGTGCTTGGTCACATTGACACTCATTCTATATCTTTGCTCGTAGTCAAATCCGGTTGTGACCGCTGCCAAGGAAGGCGCATTCAAGGCTACTGTCGAATGGTTCATCAATTATATGCAGTAATGGGGTGTGACTTGACCCAAGCTTGATGGTGATGCGAATGTACTGATTTGAAGGTTTTTCCGAAAGCCGAAGTGTAAAATATGTTATGGAGAACTTGAAATGTGCAGCTACTGGTCATACTGTGAGATGTATGCGGCATACTGGTTCCAGGGAGCGACGCACCTGACTCGAGAGCGTACCTCGAGATTGTAACAATGTTCACAAAATACGGCGACACACCTGCCGCGATGAGAAGAGTTTGAAAAGTAATTCTCATTTATGACGGGAGGCGCTTCGCTTGTGAGGATGACAATCAACTGCCGCTTGCCGCTTAGCACTCAGCGCTTAGCTTCAATCGGTCAGGTCTCCCTTTTATTTGGACACCCACGAGGCAGTGATTTTCGATCATCACATCTCTCCCACCTGCATTGAAGTGCTCGCAACCTCCATCTCATCTCCGAATAGTCCATCTGATTTCCTAGTTACTACTGTACTATTATGTCCCAGAGTACCCCCACATCTACATCTTCCTCCAATTTCCGCGCCATCTTTGTCGCTGCCCTGGAAAAGTACAGGCAAAAGACGAAGACAGACCTGCTCACACACCCTCTCGCAACTCAATTACAATCCTGCAACTCTTCTAGTGACATACTTGCCGTACTTCACAACAAAGTTAACGAGTTTGAGCAGTCCAGGAGTAACAACGAGAGATTATCAAGGTGGCTGAACCCGACTATTGACGTCCTCTACGCATTCTCAGCGACTATGGGCACAGGTGTTGGACTGGTAAGTTCAACTGTTCGGCTATGCCTATTGTCCGCCCTAATTGTTTTCGCAGATATTCTCTCCCGCAAATGTAATCTCTGCTGGCGTCGGAGTCCTCCTTTTGGTGAGTATTCTGATTTTTTTGGTGGAAGTATTTTCAACGGCGATATCTGTCAGGCTGCCATGGATGTTAGCTCGAGCGAAGAAGCCCTTGCCGATCTCTTCGAGCGTATCGAACACTTCTTCAAAAGACTTGAATCTTACACGGAAGTGCCACCGACTGATGCGATACCGACATGATCGTGAAGATCATGGTCGAAGTTTTGAACATCTTTGCGATCGCGACCACGGAAGTGAAGCAGAGCCGAGCCAGTATGTTGCTAACTTGGACGTTCATGAATGTAGGCTAATCCGTGTTCAGAAAAATTCCTCAAGAAGCTGGTCGGAAGGAAGGACATTGAAGATGCGTTAAAGAGGTTAGACAAATTGACGCAAGAGGAGGCCCGGATGGCTGCGGCGCAGATACTGAATCTCACGCATGCCGTTGATAACAAGGTAACGGGTGTGGGAAACAAATTGAAGGAGGTGGACGATAAGATGGATGTTGTCATAAAAGGTATGCCTGGCCTGTTGGCTAGTACTTCTGACCAATCCTGATTTTTCGCGTGTTGCTAGATGGAAAGGATACAAAAGTGGTTGTGGACGATATGAAATGTGCGTGATCAATCCCTTTGCTATTGCCCCGCGTTTCTGAGCCTCTCGCAGGGAACCAATTGAGAGAGAGCCTTAAGAAAATGGGTCACTCCACCAGATCCATCGACGAATCACAACATCGCGTGCGACCTCCACCATGGGGGGGACGGCCGACTGGTTCTCTCGAGGTGGTATCTTTGCAGAATGGAAGACCACTGGTTCTCTCCTGTGGATTTACGGCAAACATATGTTCTTCCCCCTCTTCTCAGATCGACCCCTGATCGCCATCTGCGTCATTAGCCGGCTCCGGCAAGAGCATCCTTTGGTCCGTCAACGCGCTGCATTTACGCGTGCCCCAAACAACTTACCTTTCCATCTAGTTCTACCATTATACAAGACGTCGCATGCCTGCGCGAAGCAGGGTCAGCCTTAATGGCGTACTTCTATTTCGACTTCAGGGACCTTGATAAACAACACCGTCGCAACTTGCTTCCCTCCCTCCTCATACAGATTTCTGCACAGTCCCATCCTTGCTGCGACATCCTCTCTCACCTTCATTCTGCGCACGACAATGGTGAAACGAAACCAAGCGATAGGGTGATGATTCAATGCCTCAAGGATATGCTCGCGCTCCACCATTCACAACCCGTTTACATTATCCTTGATGCGCTTGACGAGTGTCCAAACTGGCCTGGTATTCCATCTCGTGAACAAGTTCTTGCTCTTGTCAAGGAGCTTGTTGACCTTCATCTTCCGCACCTTCATATATGCGTCACCAGCCGACCGGAGTTTGATATTCGAGCTATTCTTACACCTTTGGCACATCACCAAGTGTCGCTGCACGAAGAAAGCGGACAAAAGAAAGACATCGTCGACTATATTAATTCTGTGGTGTACTCTGACTCGGAGACGATGATGAAGAGATGGCGAGAAGACGAAAAGAAAATGGTTGTCGAGGCACTGTCGGAAAAAGCCGATGGAATGTAAGGGCCCTGCGCTAGCCTGGTGATGCCTGCTCATTTTTGGAATTAGGTTTCGGTGGGTGTTCTGTCAGCTAGACACGCTGCGACAGTGTCTCCCGTCGAGTGTGCGACACACCCTAGAGCAACTTCCGGAATCGCTGGACGAGACATATGAGCGGATCGTGATGGATATCAAGAGGGCAAACAAAGGTCAAGCTTATCGCATGCTACAATGCCTCGCGGTTGCCGTCCGACCACTTTCTGTTGCTGAGCTTGCGGAAATCCTCGCCTTCGAATTCGATGCGGCGAACGGAGGGATCCCAAAACTGAACGCGAACTGGCGATGGAAAGATCATGAGCAAGCCGTACTTTCAACATGCTCAAGTCTAATTACCATTGTCACTTCCGACTACGATTACCCGGTCGTCCAATTTTCACACTTTTCTGTGAAAGAGTTCTTGATGTCGGATCGCCTCTCCGCGAAAGACATATCTCGGTACCATATCATCCTCGAAGACGCCAACACGTTGCTCGCTAGCGCTTGTCTCGGTGTCCTACTGCAAGATCCTGTTGATGAAAACGGCGCGGCAACTGCTCCTCTGGCCCGATATGCCACTGAGAATTGGGTATCTCATGCTCAGGTTGGAAATGTGGCCTCGCACATCCATAACGGGATGGAACATCTCTGTGACCCGGACCGGCCTTACTTTTCAGCGTGGCGCAGAGTATGGAATGTCGACAATTGCAACTGGGGAGAAGACCCGCAAATGAAAATTCAACCAAGAGCGACACCGTTATACTATGCTGCATTTTGTGGGTTTCACGGGATAGTTGAACACCTCAAATATCCTCAGGATGCAAATGCGATAGGTGGTGATGCGGGGACTGCATTACACTCGGCATCTTATGCAGGTCGCATTGCGATTGTGCGTTTACTTCTCAAGCGCGGCGTGGATGTAGATGCTCGGGGCCGCTGGAACCTGTCGCCACTGCAAATGATACCTTCCGACGAACACCTCGATCTGCTGCAATGCTTACTCGACCATGGCGCCGATCCAAATTTTCATAATGATGATTACATGATCACGCCACTAACGCGAACAGCAGCTGGGGGCCTCACCGAAAATGTTCGAGTGCTGCTCGAGCACCATGCAGATCCCAATTTCCAGGACAAGGAAGGCCTGACCCCAATGCACGCAGCCATTTTGTACAGTGCTTCCAAAAGTGCCCAGATTGTACGATTATTACTGGAGCATGGCGCTAATCCGAACGCTCGGGATAATAAGCGCCGAAACCCATTGCGTCTGGTCACAGAGTCATCGAGTCATCATCGAAGGATTTGGTGTCATCGGAGAATTTTCTTCCACTGGAGGATTTGGACTTGTCATTGGGGCTCGAGATCGCGGGCATCCTGTTAGCGCATGGCGCGGACGTGAATGCAGAGGACGAGGAGGGAAGGACCCCATTGCAAGTCGCATTGGAGCGGAAAGAGGGAGAGATGGTGCAGTTGTTGTCGGAATATTGTTCTAAGTGAACAATACAAAGTCTTCTATATGTCAACTACGATTCGGACCAGGTCGAGAGCACGATACAATACACTTTTTCAAGAACTTTTCCCTCCTGTTTCTTGTTGGATAGTTTATACGTCAACGGTACTTTCCCCGATGTGACCGCTTCATAGTTCGCGATGTGAGATCCGATAATTCGTTATGCATCGCCGAATAATCACGATGTCCTTAATCCCTCCTTGGCGCAAGCTTTGATGGTACCTTCGCATATTTCGAAGCACAGCATATAGTGAACCTGCGGTGACCGCCAAGGTGCCCGCGATGGTTAAAAGCAAGGCTAAAAGTCACTTTCAAAATTTAAATTGCGCAATGAAAGTAGTCTGGCAGTCTGCTCTCATGTTTGTTTGTCAGATGACATTCTGCAAGAGAGCCTGAAGCACAGCAGAGCACTTTTAGCTATAAATGAGCCGCTCTCAAGACCAGGACGATGTCTGACTCGTCCAAGTTTGTTACAGTAGTGGCTATAAATTACGCACAAGCAGTATCTGGACTGGGCCAATCGGGCAGGCCATCGGCGTCTTGACCGGGTCACAGCCCATGTCACGTACCTCAAATCCGACCCGAGCATCTTGTCCTTGTTCAAACGCCTGTCCCACTCCATGCTGCCAGCCATGTCGAACTTATTCCGGCCAACGAAGTGCTCAGCCTCAGCCTCAAGCTCAATCACGTAACGCGTGCGTCCGCGTGGCCTGCCTGCTCGCGGGTCTCTGTGCTGGTTACCCCGATTGTCTTAAGCCTGGCCCCTGGGCTCCCGGCCAACCCTCGCAACGTGTGTATCTCTAGAATATGAGTCACTTCCCTTCGCCTCCTATCCCGACTGCGACTTTCATCTGTGCCCGCACGACGAGTCTCGCAGCGCTATCACCTTCTCAACCTGCCTGTAGAACTCTATTTAGGCTCGATGAGATTCTTGCAGGATTGCGAGGAACACTTGGTAGTTGTGGAGCTGGTGACTGATTTGCATTCTTTCACACCTCACACCAAAGCAGGGAGGGCCAGTGCATCTACTTTCGTCATCGGGACATCCATGTCGCAGAACGAGGTGAGTTCTACGCCGCGTGGTTCCAAGTTGACTATATCACTGTACTCCTGCTGTTGGAACCTCTGCTCTACCACTTCTCATTGGAATGGACCAATATTAGCTCCGATTAGTGCCGCCCACTAATGAGTGGTGGGGGCCCAGAGGTACACTGCCAACTTGAGGCAAAGGGGATAATGAACGAGTGCTTAGGGCGATGAATGCGTACAAAAAAGGCACGCCCATTTCCATTCGCCCTTTGTAGCGCCCATGAATGCAGGTGTTACAGAGCCAACGTCAATCCACTTGTGCCTTCCCATTCCCGAGGAGAGTTCGGGGTTGTTTATCCCCTTCAAATCGAACCAATTATTGCGTTGTTCAGAGTAGCGGAAAGTCTCATGGATGTTCAGGATGGACGAAATTTGATCCCATCCGCCTTGACTACGTGGCACAACCTCACACGAATTGAACTCTGGCATATCCTCGAACAAAAACTTATTTTACATTCAAACTATCATAGCTTCATCATTTCACACGACGGAACGCCAATCCTTGCTCGACAAAACCAACCCATCTTAAACTCATTCCCATACTTTCGGCTGTGCTCGTGGTTCTAATGGTGGTGGTTAGGGCCGGGGAGCTGCAAGGTGAGCCTCTGATTTAGTACTGTAAACGTGCAGGTGCACGGTTGAAAGCTTACCATGCACATGCTCCATGTTAGAGTGTCCGCATCCGTCCCTTGTACAGGGGTCCGTATTATTTCCTTCGTATTGCTGGCAGGTACAGCCGCGTGCACGGCATTCACCAAGTGGTGTCCCCTGGGGTCCTCCTGATAAACTTGCAGCTGGTTGGGCGGACTGGCACACAGCGTAAGTTGCTAATATTGAGAGAGTAAGTAAACTACTTGCCTGGCACACAGCGTAAGTTGCTGGGGTGCCAGAGCGTACAGGAGCGTGGTTAAATACACAGAAGAGAAGTCGTAAATACATGTGAAAAGGGATGTGCAGACACCCGCACTCCGAGGGAAATAAATCAAACGATGTGTTACAGTGATTGTCCCTGATCACAACTCGTATCGTAGTAACTAACTACTGGTATATACATTGTCCGTAACCACACGATCGTGCTGCGTCGTGCGCTCACTCGCACATGCGGCATGGCCGACACTGCGACGTTGTGGCGTCACGCGCACTCTCGCATGATAGTTCTGTTGCGCAGCAAACAGTGTCATGGAGTCTCACCTTGTGAAGGTATTGAGACTAGTAGAGAGGTTTGTAGAGTGGAGTGCTCAAGTGTGCGTAGAGTGAACGACTTGTATTCTTAGAGGGGCTCTACTCCCCTCATTTATAGGAAAACCGGTCCCTATGGTCCACCCATGTCCGTTTGCGTAAAAGTGATGAGTAAAGGTGTCCACAATATCGCGTTTTCAGTGACGCCTGATGTGAAACACCCCAGAAGTCTTCAATATCACCACGTGTGATACTGATAAGACTTGTGCCCTCCATATTGGAGTTGTGCCCACTTTTGTGCGTAACGGAGTACCCTAATATGGTAATCATATGTACGATACTACTGTAATGTCGTAACTGCTATAGATAAGATACGTATGTACTTATTACGTTTCAACAAGTTCAACACCTCCGGACATGATGATGTATGTGTAAGACTGATTGAAAGGTGTGGATGTGTAGGTGCTGATAAGACTAGTTGGTGTGATTGTGAACTGAGGAAAAAAGAACATGGGATTTCTTCTCGTTTATATAGACAGGTGTATTCCAGGCGCCCCGTGGCAATTCCAACTTTGGGAACTAGTGACCTTCACAAATTGGGTTCTCATCAGTGGGCTAAGCTTACAAGTGTATTGTTTGTGCCCGTGGGTGCCCTGCATCAGCGTGGCCAAATTCTGGCGCAAATTTGCAAATACGACTCAGTGTCGAATTTTTTGAACGTGTTAAACTGTTGCGGTTGTCTGCCCGCGTCTGTGCGTAGACTCTTATTCTCTGTTTTCAGATAGAAGTGAATTCAACATATTCGAGGATATGTAACATGATGAGTACTTCGTTATGCCACTGGTTTGAATTAGAAGATTCAGAACCTTACTATAACCGGAATTGTACAGCAGTCCTGCGACTAGTACGGTGCCTATGTTCCACCGTATACTACACCACTACAGTAATAAACAGTCTCACATGAGCCCAGGAACGATTAGCCCAGGCCTAGGCTCACTGGCTGAGCTTGAATTGATCTTTTTCTGGGTATACCGTTTCAAATCCGAACTTTCAGGGTACCGCCTTTCAGCGCCTCACGCCCTTCTCTAGTTCGTGATACATACACGAATTTGAAGGGAGGGGCCGGACAAAGATATCTTGAACTGGAAATCGTGCCGAATTCTTGTATTTGTCACACGAACCTTGATCTTCGTCGCTTAGCGTTGTATTTGTTGTCAAAAAGTTGTTCGTTTTGTTTGACAGGTTGTTCAATGTTGGTTGACAGGTTGTTCGGCAAACTCCACAGGCGGCTATAACATAATCATGATTATATTTTTTCGTCCAAGTCAATCTAACGGACCCTTGTGCGCAAATCGGGGAGCGCTCATTCCCCCAGCCATGCCATCCCCCCGGCTTTGCTGCCCTCTGGCCCCCTGTGGGCACGCCCACCACACGCCCACCCCCCATCCCCCCAATCC
The DNA here is from genome assembly GCA_015025155.1 of Lactarius quietus. Lineage (NCBI taxonomy): Eukaryota > Fungi > Basidiomycota > Agaricomycetes > Russulales > Russulaceae > Lactarius > Lactarius quietus. The sequence goes on along the minus strand of WITN01000300.1, from coordinate 75,374 downwards.
TCCTTTCATGTGGCACCCTTCATCACAGACGGTGGGCTTCCTGAAATCCCGGAGGCGGCTTAGACACTCCGCTCTCTTGGGCAAGCGGGCGGACATGCAGGAATGGGACTGGGTGCTCCCATCTCGGGATGCATGCGATGGGAAGCGAGCGCTCCCCGGTTTGCACACAAGGGCCCGTTAGATTGACTTGGACGAAAAAATATAATCATGATTACGTTATAGCCGCCTGTGGAGTTTGCCGAACAACCTGTCAACCAACATTGAACAACCTGTCAAACAAAACGAACAACTTTTTGACAACAAAAACAATGCTAATCGACGAAGATCAAGGTTCGTGTGACAAATACAAGAATTCGGCACGATTTCCAGTTCAAGATATTTTTGTCCGGCCCCGCCCTTCATACACGAAGGCTTTCACATGACTGCACGGCGTCATTTCCATATCGATATCTTCACCTACAGGTATTGCATTATTTGATTTATTTCGCTTTTAGGTTAGTTCAAGTTCATGACTTGTTCAATTACTAGTAGTGTTAGTGTATCGATAGGCTTGTTCTAATCGTGCAGCTCTTGGGCGTGGATGAGATTTTGGACTGAAATGAGACTATTTAGTACCTCCTCCCATCTATCTAGCGAAGGGACGGTTGCCGTCTTGAGTCAAAGCAATCTTCTTTCTAGAAAGAGCACCACGATGTGGTAGGTCACCTGAAGCTTCCTGCCATTGCCGTATTGGCAGTTTGTTGGGTCAGGTGCGGCACCGTAACACCTTTGTTAATTCTCAGGAGATTATGGTGTGTGGTGGTCATGGTGCCAGCTGCTGGTGAACTCGTCACAGTTTCCGGGTTAGATCTCGAAGAGGTAGCGCCTTCGTTTAATGCCAATGAAGTAGAGTACCGTGATTTTTTCGGTAGCTCAGCGTAACTGGGGAAATTTTTCTTCGATGAAAAGAAGTGCCAACTGTTGCGTAGCTAAGTCGTATGTGTTGCGAACAGAATCTACAGAGAACTGGAGCGCTCCGGCGGTAAATGGGCAGCCAAATACTTTGCGTCAGATAATTACGTCATCGGATAACTGTTAGTGCTGAAAAAAATCTGCTCGTCCACGACCTCGGGCCTCAAGTTCTCCGACAAGCAAGAAGCCTGCGGCAACGGACGACACAAGCGTTCTATCCTCACGTTGGAGCTCATATTTAAGCAGCCAAGTCCACGGTCCACCCAATTGGATGAGCAGTGATGAGGTCGGGGAGACGGTACTAGCTGAAGCAGCAGGTGAAGACTTTGTCTCTGCTCCTTGTCACACCTTTCTCTCGCATACTCTCTTTCCCTCACCATGTCCCACGTCGCCGGAAAACAGAATGAGGGGCGGCATATGTGAGAACTTGTCTATGCCTCTCATCAATCCCTTTTCTTACTCACAGGCTCTCGCTGCCATCACTGCCAGCCGCCAGCCTCTCTGCTCACCCAGGTCAACAACTCGGCTTAGACCTCTGTGGCGCCGTCAGGATCACCTATGACGTCTTCCTATGCGTACGAGCCTGGACTTGTCACGGTCGCTTGAGCAAAATCGAGTTATGTCATTGAGCTCCAGTGTGAACACCGATCGGCTGGTTCAGGGTAGTATCGACGCGGTTAGGTTGTTCATATTCCAGTCGGCCTAGCCCTTCTTTGTTGTGTTGTTAGCAATCCTATCGGGGGCAAGGATCCCTTTGAAGCAGGTGATCGTTGTGGTGCCTCTCCGAAGACTCCTGGTATTCTCCTCCGTCGTTCTGTGAACTAGCCATGACGATTATCATTAAGCTCAGCGACGCGATAGTACCCGTTGGCCGTGGTCAACTTGAGCTCATCATCGGTGACCGCAGACTGGTGAACCCGCCTTTGCTGTCAAGACCATCCTCGACTGGAAGCATTTGAAGTTTGGAAGGAACGTAGGGATGAGGTAAACGTGTTGTATTGCATCTATGTTGCCATTGGACAGAAGTACTCGACAATTTCTCAGTTTGCGAAGGAGAGGCGCGATGAAATCGTCACCTCTGTACCCTTTCTAGTCTTCTCACCCGGGCTTGACCTTACGTGTAGATGAGCCCGAACTCGCCGATATTGCTTCTGCAGAATTGGCCCTATCATAAGGCCCAAGTACGAGAAGCAATCGGGCTTAGGGGACACCGGAGGAAGGGTAGCATAAATGACCGCTGCATGACTGACGGTAATATTGATTGAGTAGGCCCACTGACAGAGAACCAGATAGCTAGCCGGCGACCAGATGAAGAGATTTGTTTTACGACGATAGAAAGCACATCCACATAAAATACTTCAGCTGCTGCCACAAACGGCAGATACTCCTACGAGCGTAACTAGAACGTAAATTATGATAGAACTTGGAGAACCAGGACCTTAATCAAGAACGGCTGGTCACCCGGTCACATCAGATGCGTGCCCAGAGACATCGGGCGCGATCTAGCGACCTGATTCACGCGCGCAAACCTGTGATAGATCAGTGACCGTCTGTAAGAAGAGTAAACAGCTAAACTCTGGTCATGAACCTAGCGTTGAGCACAGCGAACCAAGGAGCTCGCGTGACTCCGGCCCGCGGGCGTGAGAACCGCGAGTGGTGGATGGAGGTGGGGCGGAGTTCGAAGACAAGTTCGAAGAGCACCTTACAGCATGGGAACTGTATTGGTGTATTGGCGTCATGTTGGTGGGCCAATGGTGTCTACAGTAACTGTCAACGAAGGCTTCTTCAACGCTTCTCTCCACTGAGGGCTATCCGAATCATTGCGCCCGACGCTGAGGACTGCCTTGAGACTGATCTGGGTCCTGCTTGACGTCCTGCTCTCCAAAATACGGGCAACCCCTTACCCCATACTGAAAGCATCATCTTCATATTATAATGACCAACTGTCGAGTCGTCCGAGTCCCCCTTCCAGTTTCCGCCCACATTCCTTTGCGATGCCCATCTTGATCCCCACCTTCTTGTCTTATCTGCTCCTCATAGGTTTAGCTCATGCACAGGTCAGCGCCCCCCCTTGTACCGACGATGCCTTTTCTTGGGTGGGTCCTATTCCCTCAGACGCATTCTGGACCGATAACGTTTTTCGCATCGTCCATGGTGGTCATTTTATAGTCGTCCAACTCGCTCAAACAAAACCCCTGCTTAGTCGCAGCGTACTTAGCCGCGGTATGTAATAACGGCAGTCAGTAGCCACACCTTTGGCGCACCGCGTGCGATCTTATTAGCATGTGCAGACTTCACTATCCCTGCTTTAAACCCAGGAAGTTCTTATACGGGACCAAGTGGGGTTGACGACGGCGACCAATGCAAATGCAACATGGTCGCATACAACCTCATCGGCGCATGCGATGCGTGCCAAGGAGAGTCATGGATACCGTGCGTTGAATAGTTATGCTTTCGCCTGCATTCTAACCAATTTACCTACTTGTAATTAGTTACTCTGAGTGGTCGACAAACTGCACCACCAATGCAACTGCTGGAACGTAAGCTCCGTGTCGCTCCTACTGGCGCTTGTGCTTAACCTCCACCCGAGCTTCCCCAAGCCAGTCCCAGCTGGCACCCGCGTACCCAAGTGGGCCTACAACAACAACTTAACTGTGCGTACCTTCGCTTTCCTTTTCGGTTGTACCCAAGAAATCTCATCGACGTTAACTCTTACAGATCGAGGGCAGCTGGAACATGACGCTGGCGCAGCTCGCGGGAGGTATGCAACTCCGCCACCCTATATGCGTATCCATCTTCATCTTATCTAGATTCCCCCGAAGTTACGGGAACCGCTTCCATTATTCCCACCTCCACGAGTGAGGCTACGCCCAACACATCGTCGTCTTTGACCTCAAGCCCCCATCACACTTCGAACGCTGGCGCAATCGCGGGGGGTGTTGTCGGTGGCATCGTCGGTGCAGTCTTGATTGCTGGGTTCGTGTTGTGGTTCGCCTTCCGCCGTCGGCGTGCTCGCTCTGTTCCCTCCGCATATATGGGTGAGAAGGAACTGCCACCACCTCAAAACCTTGCTGAATTGGCACCAAAAATTTATGTCAGTGTATATTCTTTTAATTTATTTATCGTCCCCCACTGATCCGGTCATGTGTATTCACAGGACCCTTCGGATCCAACGACTTTCCCGAGCAAAGAATACTTGTCACTGAGCAATGAGGCCCTCGGCTCTACTAGCCACACGCAGCCAAGCGACGGCAGATATACCGGCCTGCCAGAGATCTGAAGAGGTGGGTCACCTCACCGCCTCTTTTATGCTAGGATTGAATGAGACCGCCAGTGTGTATTCTTCTCAATTCAAGTATTACGGTCTACGGTTATTTCCTGGTCGCGTTTGATTGGTCCACTTTTTTGGCTGTGTGTTAGGGATATTGGCGTGACGTATTCGTCGGGTATCAGGTGACAGGATTTATAGAGCTTTGTTGACGAATTCACGCATGTATGCCGCCTCTGGGATGAAATAATGGCTTCACAACGAATAGCTAGCGAAGAGTGATGCTACCCACCAAGAGATCTCCAGACGGCTCAGCCGTACGTAGCCGCCATCCGACGCCATCCCAAATATCCAGCAAAGGTGATCCCCCAAGGTGCAATACCTAAGCGAGGTGCGTCGTGGGTGATGGGAATGTGATGTTAGCTGCCAGATAAGTAGGATTCCTCTTAAACCATGACTACATGACCAGTCTGTCACTTGAATTAGCACGCCGACAAAGGAAATCATTTAACTGGACACAAGCGAGCGGCGCACGGCTCACCGAGCCCATCTGATTCAACTGAAGACGCCCCATCCCCATTTACGCTTCAATAGATTCCCGGCTTTGAGAAGTTGGTGGGATCACCCAGCGGGGATTGCGGGCTGAGGAAAGAAACGTGGGATTTCTTCTCATTTTTATAGATAGGTGTACTACAGGCGCTCTGTGGCAATTCCAAGTTTGGGTACTATTACAGTAAGTTGGTAACCTTCACAACTTGGGTTCTCATAGATGCCATCATCAAGCTGAGCTTGATCAATAGCTACATGTGTGTGTAAGAGTGTATGCGCCCTGCATCAGCGCCGAATGCCTGCAAACCGCCAACTTGAATACGACTTACTGGCAGCGTCGAATTTTTCGAACGTGCTGAACTGTTGCAGTTGTCTGTCATGCATGTCCGTGCATAGAATCTTATTCACCGTTTCTCAGAAAAAAATGGACTTAACTTATTCGACGATTTGTAGCGCATTATATAGTACCACGATCAGGCAGCCTGCCCTATTGTATACCAGCCACCCACAACTTGAACTACGGCTACCTCCAACGCAAACCGCGAAAAGTGGGCGGGGAAGCAATCGCTGCCCCATTCACAACTACAGCCATAGTGTGGCAGGTATAGGGGGGGGGATGCTAACTCGAGTGCGCCTGACAAACCCGGTGACCGCGTGGCGAGGATGGATCTGCGCTACCAGCTGCAGCTGCCCTAACTACGATGACAGAAACAGTAGCAATATCGTTATCTTCCTTTGTAATAAATTGTCGAACCAAACTTTGCTTGGATTACATTTTTAATCTACGACGCTTCGCGGCGGACGAAAACATTCAGGTAGCGCGTTTTGTATCTCGATCATGTTTAAAGAACGAAGAATGGAAGAAAGATCCACAGATGGATCATGGGTACGTAAATACATTTTCAATAGTATTTCAGTAGTGAAACGAAACGAATGAATGCCAACGCCGCACACACGTGAACGACGCCATCAGTGTGACATCAATGTTGTTGGATGTTGGAGCAAAAACGGCGAAAGCGGAAAAAGTCACGGGATCTGCAGCAGAAGTTGCAGAACTTTCGACATGGGATAGGACCGTGCCAGGCAAGGTGAACTACCCGTACATCTATATTTTTGAAATGAAAGTACTAGAAAATGATCTGAGTTGACTTAGATTAGACATAGGAGGACTGAAATTGACTACGTATCTTTCTATAAATACCTAAATATGTCTTTTGGACGACTTCGAGACTCAGGATGGACAACTAATGACAAAAATGACTACATATTTGTCCCTAAATGACTTGAAGTGACCATGCAACTTGACGGAAACAGTCGGACCTTGACTTGACTAATTTGTGAGATGACGGAATTTTTGTATACTATATATTCAATTATTTTTTGGTCAGATGGCAAGTCAGATAGACTACCCGACGACTGCGGACAGACCGACCGTTCTTTTTTACAGCGCTGAGGATGAATACTGTGAATGGAGGTGGGGCAGAGTTCGAAGACACCCTTACTGCATGGGAACTGTATTGGTGTACTCGTATCATTTTGGTGAGCCAATGGTGGCTGCAGTAACTGTCAAAGAAGGCTTCTTCAACACTTCTCTCCATGATCGGGTATAGTCCGAGTCATCGCGCCCGACGCTGAGGACTGTGTTGAGGCTGATCCGGTCCTGCTTAACGTGCTGCTCTCCAAAATACGGCCGCCCCTTACCGATATTATAATGACCAAATGTCGAGGCGTCCCCCCTCCCGCTTCTGCCCACCTTCCTTTGCGCGATGTCCACCTTGATCCCCGCCTTCTTGTCCTATCTGCTCCTCATAGGTTCAGCTCGTGCACAGGTCAACGCCCCCAATTGTACCAACGAGACCTTTTTTTGGGTGGGTTCCATAATTCCCTCAGATGCCCAGTCAGGATCGCTAACATTTTTTGCATCGTCCCTGGTGATTTGTTTATAGACTTTCAACTCGCTTCAACAAAGCCCTTGCTTGGTCGCAGACAACTTGATCGCCGCATGTATTAACGAATGTCAGTAGCTGCACCTTTGGCGCGTCCAAGTCGCGCGCGATCTTATTAGCATGTGCAGCGTACGTTATCCCTGCTTTAAACGGAACTGTATACGTGGGACCAGTGAACCCAAGTAACGGAAACCTATGCCTGTGCAACACGGTCTCATACAACCTTATGAGCGCATGCGATGCCTGCCAGGGAGCGTCGTGGATTACGTGCGTTGACCAGTTATGTTTTGACCTTCATTTTAACCAATCGACCTACTTGTAATCAGTTACTCCGCTTGGTCAACAAACTGCACCACCAATGCAACTGCTGGAACGTAAGTCCCATGTCGCTCCTACTGGTGATTGTGCTTTACCTGCGCCCGAGCTTCCCCAAGCCAATCCCAGCTGGTACGCGCGTACCCCAGTGGGCCTACAACAACTCAACTGTGCGTGCATTCTCATTCAGAGTTGGTTGTTCCCGAGAAATCTCATCAACGTTAACTCTTACAGATCGGGGACAGCTGGAACATGACGCTGGCACAACTCGTGGGAGGTGCGAGACTCAGCCATTCTATGTGTTATCTTTAATCATGTTATCTAGATTCGCCCGAAGTTACGGGAACCTCTTCCACCTCCACCAGCACGGCTATGCCCAGCACGTCGGCGTCTTCGCATAGCACATCATCGTCTTCACCCAGTACATTGTCGTCTTCGCCCAGCACATTTTCGTCTTCGATTTCAACTCCCCATCAAACTTCGAAACCTGGCGTAAATGCGGGGGACGTTGTCGGTGGTATCGTCGGTGCAGCCTTGATCGCTGGGATCGTGTTGTGGTTCGTCTTCCGTCGCCAGCGCGCTCGTTCTGATATGGGTGAGAAGGAACTCCCACCACTTCAGCCCTTTGCTGAAGGGGTACCAAGACTTTATGTCAGTATATATTTTTTAAATTTTAAATTTTCACCCCAACTGATCTGGTCGTGTGTGTTTTCAGGATCCTTCGGACCCAACGACCTTCCCGAGCAGAGAATTCTTGCCGCTGCGCCTCGGCTCTACTACTAGCAGCACACAGCCAAGCGATTACGGGTACAGCGGCCTGCCAGAGGTCTGAGTATTATGGCGTGCTATTATTTCTTAGTCGTGTTTGAGTAGTCCTCTTTATTGGCTCAGTTCTTTGGACACTGGTAGTGGATACAAGACTCTGACTTTTTGAAGTTTATTGTTCATGCGACCAGAGTGTGATGTGTTTGTCGGGTGACGTGATTTATAGAGCTTGGTTGTCGATTTCGCATATGTGTGTTGCCTCTAGGACGAAATGGCTTCACAACGAAAAGTCAGCGAAGAGAAATAGAGAGACCTCAGGACGGCTGTCCGTAGCCGTCATCGCCATTCCCAATATCCAGCGAAGATGATCCCCCAAGGTGCAATAAGCAAGGCACGCTATTGGTGGTAGGAATGTGATATTGGCTGTCAGATAGGTAGGTTTCCTCTCACAGTAAACCACGATCAATCTCTCACTCAGCGTGCCTGGCAGCAGACTCGGAGGAAACTATTTAACTGGACGCAAGCGAGCGCACGGCTCACCAAGCCCATCTAATTCAACGGAGGATGCCCCACTCCCATTTACGCTTCAATGATGTTCCCACTGTACTGTGAGAAGTTCAGTTGCTGGGATCACCCACATCAGCAAAAAAATAAAGATTTTTTGAGTGATTTTGGATTTCGTAATTGCTTACCGTGATTTTAATGTCATTTAATTTTTAATTACGGTAATGATGACTGAGGGTTAATGGTCATCGGTTGCAAGCACCATGCCTAGATGCAAGCGCCTGAAGGATTGACATGGAGCTTATGATCACTAGTTGTATCCACATCATCCTTTCATGTGATTTGAAATCAGTTCGAATTCTTAGGGTCCCCTGTAGTCGGATGAAATGGACTTGAATTGGGAATAATTCTTGGAGGAATATTGTAGGTGTACAACGGGTTATCTACATCCTTGTGGTTGAGAAAAATGGGTTGAAAATGCCTGCAATATTAGGATGAATATTGTAAGCACATAGCATTTAATCTTGATCCTTACAGTCCAGTGAAATGGTTTGAAAGCAACAATGATTCTTAGCAGTATATTGTAGGCACATATAATTTTGCCCCAATTCTTACAGTCCAGTATAGTATAAGTAATTTCTAAATTGTTAATTATATAACATATTCAATAAGGGTATGTGTAGTGGTTGTGGTGGAACAGCTAACGCACATATAATTTTTTGACTGCCGAGGCTGAGGGTTCGATTCCCCGCATTTGAGCTTTGCATAACAATTGACATGCTTTTTTTTTAAAAAAACTCGGAGGAGAGCCAAATGAAAAGTATATTTTATTGTATGGCGGGTATAAAATAAACACATTCCAAGTATGACATCATCGCCATCGTGGATGTCGCCGTGGTCACCATCCCCCTGACCATCGTGGTTGTTGGGGTCGTCTTCACCGCACTTGTTGTTTGCCCTTATAATCAATGTTGCTGCCGCCACCGCAAGCGGCTTGTGTCAGCGTATACCCCCACACATGGCTGCAAGACAGCGGGAGTGCCAAAGTTATGTTAGTGTGTTGGAGGGACGCATCAAATAAAACTCACCCAAAAAAGTTCCTCCAAATTGGTGGATGTGTCTCACAACTACAGGGCAGCAGCATGGTCGGGGCTGGTAGGAAGCGGCGGGGACTGCAGCGAGGTTGGGCTGGGACGGCTAGGGAAGTTGGTGGTTGGCGGCACTGGCAATATGGCTGAGGGGTCAGTGGGGTATGTGGGCAGGCACAGCGGGGCCAGTGGTTTATGCAGGAGACGGGGAGCAGTGGCAGGGTGGCTTGAATGCTAAGTGGTGTGGCAACTGGGGAGTGGTGGTGGCCTTCGCGCCCTAAAAGAAGGGCGGTGGCAGAGCTGTGGCCATTGTTATCCTACGTCAGCACCAATTCGAGTGAGATTGAACCAAAAAATTAGGGGAATACTTATCTTGTTGGTAAAAGGTGGTAGGGAACCTGGGTGTACACAAAGGGGAGTGGCAGCGGTTATGAGGCCCATGAGGCCCGAGGGATGATGTTGGTCTATGTGAGATGTGTTGGGAGTTGCACTGGTGAATACAGCGGGATTGTGTTTGTGTGAGGATAGGAAGTTCGACTGCTGTTGGACTTGGGTGAATTTCGGACTTGAGCACGTGACTTCTTGGGACAGACGTGAAGTGGCACTTTATATAACCCGTCAGACGAGGATCCTCGTTTTTTCTATCTTTGCCCTGCCCCTTCATCTCCCCTTCCCTCCCTTTTCTTATGCCCGCTTCTTGCGCTTGCCTCCCCCGTTTGTAGGTCGTCTTTTTATCACACACTCTGGGCTGCTCCTGTTGACACCCTACCTTCCGACGATCCTTGTATCCACCAAGCTTGCAAGGAACTCGTAAAACGGGTTGGACTGATTGGGGTCGATGCGAGTCTCATCACCAGCGTACCTGCTTGGAGGAGGCCTCGGTTCAAAAGGGCCACTCTTGAATTGGGGTGAAGGTATGCATTCTTACCTTTTTGACACGATGACATGACCACCTAACCTTTTGCAAGGCGGCACCGTCAAGATGCTTGATTATAACTGGGCAGATTGGGTCTCCGGTCAGGTCAAGCGTGTGTGGGATCTCATGGATATCTCATTACTCCGATCAGCTGTTCAGTTATTTTCACCCCAGCCCATCTTTGTGCGCAAACGGGACATGCCAACTTGGGGTGGCTTGGTACGTCCTTTCTAATTTGTGCCACACCCTTGTTTGATGCCCAGATAGGCTACGCTACATGGAGCAGTACAAGCCTGGCCCTTGCACACCTTTGTCTACAAATGCGAGGTATTTTTTTTCTTTGTTTTTTCACATTGTCTCCCATTTACTGCGAAGGATGTGCAAATGCGGTATGTTTTTTCTTTCTCCTTTCCCTCCACACAATGACCCACCGACGACATCTCCCTTTTCTCTCTTTAGGACACTTAGTCCCTTCTCTTCTGTGCTCCCCTCACCCATTTACATCAAGGGAAAGGGGGTTTCGAATATGGTATGCCTTTTCGCCACACTCCTTTGATCTGTCCTTGTTGAAACGGACCCTTTTTAAGCCCTCACATGCATAAACATCACGCCCATGCCCATCGACTTTCGGTAAGTGACTCTTCACTTTTCGGCTTTCTTTCGTTCCTGACCTCGGTACGTACAGCATGAGTTACCGCAGGTCAGACAACGCCAATGGACCAGTGACTATGGGAGCAGATGGGGCAGAAGTATATAGTGGACGTGTAACTGTAACTAGCCATTTATCCTAGAAATAAAATATAATTATAACAAAAACAAAAATTGCAAGCCAAGCGAAGATCATATAAAAATATTGATTGAAAAAAATTATTATATTTTACAAAATCATCGTAAGCTTGTTCAAACTGCAAAAGTGAAACTCATTTCGAAAAGTAATTACAAGCTACTGAAACAATTAGAACTGTCTACCAATGTCGCTCATATTACAATTGACAGGAAAGACTAGAATCAGTGAAAAGACTTACAGATTTGACAAGGTACAATTATTAATTTTCCTAATTTGAAATCCAAGCTCCGCTGATGCTGCTTTTGCTCATCATGATTAATCATTATTACTTATCAATTTTTTATTTTTTTGCTGATGCAGTGGCGATAGTGAACTGGGAAATTAATGTGGGATTCTCTCTTTATATATATATAGTAGTAGGTATACCACAGGCGCCTTGAGTCCTTGACAGGCGCAGTGCTCTGGTAATTCCAAGTTTGGGTGCGACTAAGTTAGTAACCTTCACAAGAATCACAAATTGGATCATTGAGCTAAGCCTAATCTATAACAGACTACAACTGTGTGCGCCTGCATCAGCTACTGGCAATCTGCCAAGATGACCCAGTGTCGAAATATTCCAACTTGTTGAGCTATTACAATTGTGATTGTCTGTCATACATGTCCTTACATAGAATCTTATTCGCCATTTCTCAGAAAAAATTGGACTTAGTTAACATACTTGACGATATGTGACGTTACATAGTACCACGATGTGGTAGGACATATGAATCTTCCTGCCATTACCGTATTTGGTAGATTGTTAGGATGCCTGCACTGAAATGCCTTCAGTAAATTTCAATTTGAAGAGATTGTGATGTGTGGTGATGGTGCCAGCAACTGGTAGACTCGTCACAGTTTCCCAGATCTCGAAGCTTGCAAAGAGGTGGCTCCTTCATTTGATGCTGATCAAGTAGAGTACTGTAATTTTGTTTGGTAGCTTACTGTGACTGGGGTAGCTTTGCTTCGACGAAACGAAGTGACAACGTTGCGTAGCTGTCATATGTCATGGTGTTGCGGGGGCAAAATCTACAGAAAACAAGAGCACGCCGGCCTACTGTACATGGAATGCCAAGATCATAGTAATTGTTCAATTTAGCGTTAGAAAAATACCATTTGTGCTAGTGTCAGCTTGAGAAGACGTCCGCCACCTAATTATCTCGAGTGTGACACAAGCATTCTATCCTCACGTTGGTGCTCATAGCTGAGCGCTGAGCCCCAGTGGGAAGTACATAGTTTCTAGTCGATTTCCTTTGCTTCTCATCGATCCAACCAAAATTAATCGAAAGATTGTTTTTAAGTCTGATATAGTAGATAGAATAGATTAAATTTTGATCTACATCCACTCACAGCGACGCGTTGAGCGAGAATCGATGGGAAACAACGCTGCTCCCATTCTTTGATCACACAGTTTAATAGAATTTAAAAACAATGGCATTCAATTTAAATCTACCAAAAATACATGTAATGATGAGTATTGATGCTGGGTGACCTGAGTACATTTGACTACATACAACAGTGCTCTGATATATCATGCCCACCCTCACGCCAGCCCTGGCACACCTACGATTGTCATTATCATGCCAGCCGCCAGCCCGCCGCTGCCTGTTTAGCTTGTGTGTCACTGTTGCTGTATAGTCGCTGTGATGTGAAAGCTTGCCAATGGTGTCGTTAGTGGAGAGAGGCAGGTTCAAACATTTTCGGACTTACAAGAAACACAAATGGCAAGACTTGGATGGGCCAAATCTGTGGGGAGGTGACTGGGGCGGTGGACCCTGGTTGGTCTGGTTGGGCTTGACTTGGCTGGGTGGGTCATGAGGGCAAGTCGGGCGACAGGATTGGTAGGGTAGGGTAGTTTGCATCCTGTGGCAGCTGCAAGGTGAGAGAGGCCAGTGATTGCACGACAGGAAGGGATAACGGCAGTGTAGTAGCTGTCATGTCCTGCATGGGTTCAAAATGAGACAGAAAAAAAGGGGGAAAAAAACCAAAGAAAAACTCACCTCCATGCTTTTTTGTGGACATTATGGGGATGGGGGTGGAGAAGAAAGCAATGGCAGTAGTAGGTGTATGTCAGTGGGGAATGCAAGAGGTGGGTAGACTCACACTTACCAGCGTGGACAAAATGATGACTGGGTCATTGGACATGATAACAGCGAATATTGTCTTCTCCAGCAAGGACAGTCGTGTAGCAGTGTGTGGTGCGTAATAATTGTATAACAGGATGGGCGCAGTGACAGACGATGGAGGGGCAAGAAGAGAGAGGATATATGCGCGATGGTGGGGGGTGGAAGTACGAAGTCTTCCAATAATCCAAAACAAAGCAGCTAACTTTTTTGAAGTCACCATGCTGGCCCGAATTGTTAGTTGTATAGCACCAGTGAGGCTAAAAACTGTATGTCGACATGGTGTACATGTATTGGCTAATGTGTACATTTTTGTAACTTGGTTCGATTCTTGCTCATGTACTTTTTGCCCTGTGTATATCCTTAGTGTTCTACCCTACGCTGTTCTTAGTCTCTTTCTGGTCCTGACTGGAGTGTATGATGCTGACCACGACAACAATTGCTACATCAACAACAGCTGACAAACACGTGAATATGACTCGGAAGTGCAGCAAAGTGCACTGACAAGATTCTGCAGCCACACCAATAGTTGGCTGTTTTCGATGAAAGAACTGCCGAAGCATAGCGCGCTGAAACTGCTAGTCAGGAGCAGTGCAGGAAGTGGTACACCTCCGCGCATTGTCCACGCAAAGAGGAATGGGGCATGCGACGCTGTGGTGAGGCTGTAGAGCATGCATGTGCCAGCCAATAGTGCGTGATTACCGGCAGAAATGAGAGAGCTGAGAATGACATTGTTCATGAAAGATGCGGCGGTCACTGAGGGGGTGGATTATAGGAGCTGGAGGGTTGGGAGCGGCGAGATGGGCACACTGAAGCCAAATTGTTTGAATACGATTGTGAAGGGTGACGTGGTTGCAGTCTTGTTGGAAAGATTTGGGTAGTCCCAAGGAACTAAGGCGCATTTGGCAAAAGAGTTTGAAAGACTGAGTACATGTGCACCATCCGATTAATAAAATGCTCAAGAGGTAGAATAACAGGATGCTGCCAGACGTGTGAGCTGAACGCAAAGTACTCTCTAAGGAAAACTCACGCACCACCAAAATACAAACTTGACAACCCGTGGCATGTTCTTGTCCGGATTCTTCGTTTTGCCTGCAGTGGTGCATTGATGTAATGAATGAGCATGGTAAGGGGGATGACGAGTCGCTCCCTAATACTTACTAAGGCGATGAGGAGCTTACTGTACGATGACTGAGGGGCTTACTGTACGATTACTGATCAGACGTGGACGATGATGTATCTTAGTAGTAGTGGCGGTCTCGCTGATGAAGGCGGGCTGCAGCATAGCACTATATAAGGAAGCTATCGACTGTTGTGGTCGATAGCTTGGATTTCTTGTACCACTCTCATCTTGTTATTCAAGTCGCGTTTCTACTCTCTCTCTCTTGTCCTCTTGGACCGTGATCAACTATTTGAACCAAGGACTCCGCCTTCGTGCGTTGAGACGATACTCAGCCTTCGTGCTAGAGTCAAGGATCCGCTGAGTCACCGCGTTTGCCCTACGTTGCCTAAGTCAAGGCTCACGTGCAGCTCGCACGTAACATTAAATCCAAGCTCTCCAAACAATCAGACGCCGTGGCAACCATCAATACCAAAGACGGCTGGGACTTCCAATCCTACTGAATCGATTCAAGAGAACGAGACGCACCCAACCGTTACCTCATAGGACGAGTAAGGTGGCGACACGTACCGGACACAAGGAGGTCCGACGAAAACAACATAGGATACTACGCAGAAGCAGCCACTGCACAAAGATTTCACCCCGTAGTCTTCAACAAAGAACGTTGTTGCTGGGTCGAACTCAGGTGGAGTAACACCAACAACTACTTCGAAGCAACACGACCAGCAGCCGACGACCTACACATTAACATACCACTCACGGACGCGCGTCCAATTGACCAACAAGGATCCATCGATGGTCAAGAAGAAATAAACCTCGAATCAGAACCACCAAGAGCCGAATTCCAATTACGAGCAGGAACCCCGGCTGCGTCAAGCCACACTAGCGAACGATCGCCAACCCCACGAAGTGAAGTAGCGGAACCCGACGAAATTGTAGTGCACTCACCAGAAGTAGACGCGCTTGCCGCACAAACAGCTGAGTTGCACATCCCTGAACCAATCAGGGGAATACCATTCAGCTACATGACTACCCAAACAGAAGTATCGCCACCCCAACTTGTTATCAACGAACAGACGGGGCACGTCCAACAAATACAACCAGAAGACATGGAAGCCGTCAATCGAGCAATGGGACCAGATGTCCCCGATGCACCAAGCATTCCCGAAGGAACAGAAATGTTCTACAAGTTTAGGCTTAACCGAAACCGAGTACCATCACCCGATAACAGACCATTTCCACCTAGCAGAGGACCACCAGGAGGAGGACCACCAGGAGGAGGACCACCCAATGGCGGTTGGCCACAAGGAGGAGGAGGACCACCTCAAGCAGGACCAGCGATAGCCAATCCACAAGGAAACAACAAGTTCATCGGTAATCCACCGCTGACGTTCACAGGGAACAGATCCCAAGCAGAATCATTCATCCTCCAATGGGAGGTATATGCGGGAGTCAACGCCAACCACTCCGCTATGAGGAACAAGTACCAAAAAGCTATGTTGTTCCTCACATACATACAAGGAAATGCGGTTAACCAATGGGTAATGTCCACAAGCCGATGGCTCGTTAACGAAGTGGCCATGGGAACGGATCAATTCAACAACAGGCTGTGGGAAAACCTACTCAATGCCTTTCAAAGACAATTCGGCGACGTTCTTAGCAAAGAATGAGCCCAAGCCCAGCTCGACACTGGAATACACATGAAGGATGGAAGAATCGATGATTATATTGCTCAGTTTGAGCAACTGGTTCGACACGCAGGGTACAACATCAATGCCGAACAAACAATCAAATACTTCACAAAAGGACTACCACGAGCCCTATATGAAACCATGTACCAACACGATGACCCCGAAACTACAAGGAATGGAGAGACTCTGCCCTGAAAAGGCAGCAGAAGTGGATCCACATGCAAACGGTCAGGGGCAACCTGGACGCCTTTAAACCAGGACGAGCGCCCGGAGGAGCATTAGCTAAGTTGCTTGCACCACTCCAGAATGACGACCGAATGGACACATCAGCAGATCGAGTGCGAGGACGACTAGCAGGAGCAGAAGACATTATAGCAAACCACTACAGGAATACCAAACCCCCACAACCACCATTCCCACCACGAGGAGGGTTCATCCAGAGACAGTTTAAACGAGACCACAGCCAAACGCAGTGTTACAACTGCCAGAAGATGGGTCACATCAGTCGCGATTGCAGGCAACCCAGGAGACGCCGCGATACACAGACACGCACCACCAAAACCGCGCCAACTAAAGAAGAAAAGGCGGCAGAATGGCTACAAGGAGTCGCCGGAGATGACGAAGAAGTGAAAGACCTGGTCCTGCAGCAGTTGATGGGACAGGATTTTGGAAGCGCCTGAACCCGGCGGCCTGGGTGAGGGCAATACGTTGTAACTCCGTGTCTATTATGTGCTACCGTTCTATGAGAGTACCAGTATCCATTTGCGCAAGTTACAACATGGCCGATATCAAAGCGTTGGTGGACTCCGGAGCCACTGACAACTTCATACATCCGAACTTCATCAAGCGGATGGGATTAGGACAACGGGTGTTAGATAAGCCCAAAAATATCTACAACATCGACGATACCACTAATAAAGTGGGGCAGATCACACACTACCTCACGCTCAATGTGGAAACAGGAGGAGCAAAAAGAGAAATGAGATTTCTCATCACAGACATCGGAAAAGAAGACGTGCTGTTGGGATATCCATGGCTTGCCACCTACGAACCAAGGTTCAGTTGGCATCATGCCACTATAGATGAGAAACAGCTCCCTATAGTGTTACGATCGGTTAACCCAAACGACAGGAGAGCAGTACTAGCGAAACTGCTGACAGAAGAAGAAAAAGACGCAAGGGTGTCACGAATGTTCACAACTGAAACAAAAGAACAAATAGTGGCGACCTTAGAAGAACAAGTATATGGAAGAAGATCAGTGGTCGAACTTGCGGTGGATGCCAAACAATACACCATGGAAGTCAAGATACCACTAGAATACCAACGCTTTGCGAAGGTATTCAGTGAAGAAGAATCAAAGAGGTTCCCACCCAAAAGAAGTTGCGACCACGCAATAGACTTCAAGAAGGGGGCACCAGATGTGATTGACTGTAAGGTATACCCGATGACAAGGGTAGAGGATGCGGCGCTCGATGATTTCATCGACGAACAAGTAGAAAAGGGATACATCCGCCCCTCGAAATCCCCGTACGCATCATCTTTCTTCTTTATCAAAAAGAAAGACGGAAAGCTACGACCAGTGCAGGACTATTGACGAATCAATGAATGGACAATACGAAACCAATACCCACTCCCTCTCATTGATGATCTCATCCGAGATCTGGGAGGAGCCCAACTATTCAGCAAACTAGATGTCCGACAAGGATATAACAATATACGAATCAAAGAAGGAGACAAACACAAAGCCACGTTTAAAACATGCCGTGGACTTTTTGAACCAACCGTTATGTACTTTGGACTGTGCAACTCACTGGCTACATTCCAAAGCTTTATGAACGAAATCTACCGACCAACAATAGCAAAGCACGAACTCAAAGGAACGACAATCAGAGTCTACATGGACGACATCGCAATAGCAACAAAACGCCAACTAAACACACTCGAACAACACCAGGAGGCGGTTTGCGATGTCCTGGAAGTCGCTCAGAAACACAACCTATTTTTCAAGCCAGAAAAATGCGTGTTCAACGCCCCTAGTATCGATTACCTGGGGGTAATCCTTGAAGAGGGGGTAACACGTATGGACCCTGTCAAAGTTTTGGGCATTCGCGACTGGTCATCACCATCATCAGTAAAAGATGTACGATCTTTCCTCGGTTTTTGCAACTTTTACCGGCAGTTTATCAAAGGCTTCGCTACCATTGCCAAACCATTAAATGAACTAACACGCAAAGACGAACCATGGCAGTGGACGACAAAACATCAAATAGTGTTTGACATGCTCAAACGACGGATCACCACAGAACCCATACTAGCACACGCAGACCAAACCCAACAATTCGATTTAGAAGTAGACGCATCAGGGTTTGCGGTAGGAGCAGTGCTACTACAAAAGAAATCAGATGGGAATCGACACCCCGTGGGGTACTACTCGGCAACGCTCAACGTGTCACGAACCTATACCTCGGTCCGTGACTTACCCGGGAAACTCAGGAGTGCGCAAGGGAACGCGCACACAAACCCAGGAATACGAAGTATTGGTCTAGTGGAACTAACCAAGACGACGCGCGTGAAAGGATTGGATAATCCTTTCCTTCCTATTCAAGAAAGACCTGGTCTGGAACTGGGACTTACCAAGTGAAAGGTCAGATGACCTCACATGACTTGTTTGTTGATCAATCAACAAAGATCATTGATTGATAAACAAAGTCCATTGATCGGTAAAACGAAGATTGTTGATCAATCACCTGATGAGCGGAGCTTGTCAGGGATTAATGCTATTGGACGATATACTTAGAAACCTTCCAGCACATTCCATGCTATCTTTAGAATGTTTCTAGAGTATTCCATGGGCCCACCCGTGGATCGGAGTTGGGCCTCCCCTAAAGTACGCACAGACCATGTATTCGGGTATATAAGCTGGAGCAATGTAACAGACAGTCCCTCAGACTGTCCACTTGCGACATCCCCACTTGTACATTCCTGTCTTCTGAGCAGCTTCCCACTATTGGGTTGTTCCTCATCCTTGTCTTGTTACTCGTGGTCCATTGTTCCCTGTCCTTGTTCTATCTCCTTGTTGGTTCAACGTTAGCCACCCTGTTCCTCGTGATCCTTGGTCTCACTGTTGCGATTAAACAGTGAGACACTCATCACACAATGCCGCCGAATGCAATTACGACATCTACAACCTGGAGTTGTTAGCCATCGTAAAAGCATTACGAAACTGGCGACACTTATTGGCTGGATCCACATACAAAGTACGCATATTCTCGGACCATCTCAACCTTCGGTACTGGTGCGATCCCCAGAAAATCAGCCGACGAATCGCTAGAGAAGTACTGGAATTAGCGGAATACAACTTCGAGATACATCACGTCAAAGGAACCGCAAATGGAAGGGCCGATGCACTCTCTCGACGCGCCGACTATGACCAAGGGGAAAAGGACAACGAGAACGTCACGGTCCTGCCAAATGAATTATTCGTACGAACTACTACAACCAAACCACAGCAGGACGAGCAGAGGATACGCAAGTGGGTCGACCCCCATAAACTAACCAAGGCAGACAGACTTTGGTGGTACCATGGGCAGAGGCTAGTCCTCATGGGAATGACAGGAGAAATTAGAGAAGTAATCTCCACGCATCACAATCCCCCCATTCACGGACATCCAGGAATAAACCAAACAACACAGATGGTGGAACGCCACTATTGGTGGCCCACAATGAAACAAGACATCGCCGAATACATACGAGGATGTGCCGAATGCCAGCGAAACAAGGTCAACACACAGAGGTCAAAAGCGCTGCTACAGCCGATATTTCTGAAACCCGAGGCAACACCATTCGAAGTAGTGGCGCTAGACTTCATTACCAAACTCCCGACATCAAGGGAGTACGATTCAATACTTACAGTCACTGACCACGACTGTTCAAAAGCGTCAATATTCATACCGTGCAAAGAGGAAATCTCAGGAGAAGAAACCGCAGCCCTATATGCCAAACATGTGGTCGCACGATTTGGCCTACCAACAAAACTAGTCAGCGATCGAGATCCTCGATTCGCGTCAAAGTTCACAAGAGAACTATGTCGGATCCTAGGAATACGACAAAACATTTCAACCGCTTACCACCCACAAACAGACGGACAGTCTGAACGCACGAATCAATGGTTGGAACAGTACCTCAGGTTCTGGGCCAACGAAAGACAAGACAATTGGGCCGATCATCTCGCACTAGCTGAGTTCGCACACAACAATTGGGTTAACGAGTCTACGCGCGAAACTCCATTTAGGTTGCTGATGGGATATCACCCACACACTAATTGGACGGATAAAACATCACCCATACCACAAGTTACAGCCAGACTAGAACAATTAAAAGAGATGAGGAATCAGGCACACGAACAAATGCGCTGCGCGCAACAGTCATGGATCAAACATCGTGACTTCCCCAAATATCAAATAGGGGATAGGGTCTGGCTCAAAGGACGTCATCTGCGGACCCATCAACCAACCACGAAACTTGCGCCCAGACGACACGGACCATTCAGGATTGTCCAGGTGATGTCTCCTGTCAATTACCGACTCGAACTTCCCACGCAGTGGAGCATCCACGACGTCTTTCACACAGACCTTCTCACACCTTACAAAGAAACACTGATTCACGGCGTAAACTATCAGCACCCACCACCAGAATTGGTAGAAGACATGGAAGAATACGAGGTCGAAAAGGTATTAGACTCAAGAAGACATGGACGAGGGCGCAAACTCCAATACCTCATCAAGTGGAAGGGTTACTCAGACTCGGATAACCAGTGGGTCCCGTGGGACGATGTTCACGCGGATGAAGAGATAAGGAAGTTCAGGCAAGCTAACCCAAAAGCCAAGACTCACATAAAAGCAGCGACAACTGAACAATCAAAATCATTAACCCCCACTACAATGTCCCATGTCCCACTCACCACTATCACCATTGACGACATCCCCTACGTCAACACCCTCACCACCTACGACACCACCAACAATGTGGACGATCCCTTCTGCTCAGCAGTCGAACAAGTCCGAGCGGTGGTGGAGCGAGACCGAGACGAACGAGAACAACAAGAGCGAGACCTGGCCGAGGCTCGCAGGCGATTCCCCACACCCGCTAGCGGAAGAATGGAGGCAGATGAGGAAGGATTACGGGTTGTTGAAGGAGGTGATGACCTCATGGCGACTGGATCAGGTGACGAAGATGACGGCGAAGGAGAGATGGATGAGGATACAGCGGCTGATGAGGCAAGTATCCTCCAGCCCTCCACCGCCTTCACGTCCACCACCGCTGTCGATCGATATGACAGTGATGAGTCCTCCGACGGATCATACCACGATGCCCATATTATCTGCACCCGATGCGACAACCCCCAAAGCTACTGTCACTGCGCCCCTTTGCGCATTGCCCCACGAGCCGACGACAATGAAGACGACAACACTACCGGAGAAACCGAGGATGACAAAGAACGATCACCGCCGATTGCTGTCATCTACGGACCGACTGCGGCGATCGGATACGAAGCACGAGGACTACCACCATACCAGGAGGCATGCGACCCCTCACCCGTCAATACGCGCCGAGGCGCCCTATCCATACCCTATCGCCTACCCCCAATGGGTTCGTCCTCAACAACGGGATGAACTGGGTGCCTATGGTTATCGAACACGAGGGTCGACGGATCCCCGCCAGATACGTGCGGGTAAGGATGCTCGACAACCCCAAGGTGTTCGGGACGATGGGTCGAGAGTCGCCCATCTATTGAGGAGACATACACGCCGAGCCATGTCGGGACATGGGGCCAGCAGCTGAGTACTCCCGTGAGGACTTACAGTACCTCCACACTGACTTCCGGGGACGGCGACAGGTAGACAAGGCCCTTGCTAGGCTGGGGGATATCTCCCTTGCTGCCGAAGTAAGGCGCTACCGCGCGTCCCAGGAGGTGATCAAAGAGCTGGAGGAGGCGATCAAGAAGCTCGAAGATGACATCTTCGTGCACGTCGACCGTTCACGACACTCGGCGAAGTGGCTGGGGAGGGTGCATGCCATCTTGAGGATACAGGACGAGCACGAGACTGACGTCGGACTAACAGTGGTACCCAATTGGGTTGTGGAGTGAGGGCGCTCACCCTTGTGAAGGGGGTGATGTAATGAACGAGCATGGTAAGGGGGATGACGAGTTGCTCCCTAATACTTACTAAGGCGATGAGGAGCTTACTGTACGATGACTGAGGGGCTTACTGTACGATTACTGATCAGACGTGGACGATGACGTATCTTAGTAGTAGTGGCGGTCTCGCTGATGAAGGCGGGCTGCAGCATAGCACTATATAAGGAAGCTATCGACTGTTGTGGTCGATAGCTTGGATCTCTTGTACCACTCTCATCTTGTTATTCAAGTCGCGTTTCTACTCTCTCTCTCTTGTCCTCTTGGACCGTGATCAACTATTTGAACCAAGGACTCCGCCTTCGTGTGTTGAGACAATACTCAGCCTTCGTGCTAGAGTCAAGGATCCGCTGAGTCACCGTGTTTGCCCTACATTGCCTAAGTCAAGGCTCACGTGCAGCTCGCACGTAACAATTGATAACAGCAGCAGTGACAGCAATGAGCCAGAATAGCATCATATATGTATGTGACAAGCCCTGCAAACATCGAAATAGGGTCGGTCATAGAGGTGCAGCGATGCAGACATACCTTACAGACATAACACTATCATCAGACTGTCATAGTAGCAGTGGGGATGGCGGTGGTGGACAGGTCATTACAGTTGCATGCCGAAACTTGCTGTGTTGATTTAAGTGGCTTGCCAGGGACATGGCATAGTATCACACATGGTGAGACATGTTGAGGTATCGAATTCAGAGTATGTGACTCAACTATGTGATCCAAGATGTGATCCAGACAAGATGTGTCAACTTGAAATCTGGATCATTGAAAATGACCTGAGTCGAAGGCAGTCTACAAAAATATATATGATAAAATGGAATGTGATCATAAAAACGAACAATTTCCCACTGGGACTTGCTATCAAGATTCATTCATCCAGGCAAATCGAAAATCAACCTGAGTCAAATGCAATCAAAAAAATACAGGCAAAATCAAATCTATTCGAAAAGAAATATGGACTTCCCACTGGGGCTGAGCAGCCAGGTCCAGGTCCACCCAATTGGGTGGGCCGTGATGCATGATGAGGTAGGGGAGGACTGAAGTGGCAGGTGACATGGTGACATGTGACAAGTGACAAGTGACAAACTTGGTCTTTGCCCTTTTCACACCGTTTTCCTGCTCGTAGTTGTCTTTCCCTCACCATGTCCCACATCGCCGCCTGCCTCACATTCACCCTGAATGGTACCAGAGAATCGCCCCTGATATGATTCAGGTTGAGGGTGAACAGTAACGAGGCCGAGAAAACAGACAGAGGACCAGCGGGTGTGAGAACTCGTCTCTCACTGCTGCCATTTCCAGCCGCCAACCTCTCTGCTTACCCAAATCATCCACTCAGCTTAGACCTCTGCAGCGCCCTCAGGATCACCTACAACGCCTTCCAATGCGTGCGAGCCTGGACTTGTCAAGGTCGCTTGGGCAAAATCGAGTTCTGCCATTGGGCTCCAGTGTGAACCCCGATCAGTTGGTTCAGGGTGATATCAACCCGGTTAGATTGCTGGCATTCCAGTCGGTCTAGCCCTTCTTGTGTGCTGGCGCCGTCAGCAATCCTATTGGGGGCAAGGGTCCCTTTAAGGCTCTTGAGCGTCGTTTTACCTCTCTGAAGATGGCTGGCATTCTCTTCCGTCGTTCTGAAAACTAGCCCATGATGTTAAGCATTAAGCTCAGCGACGCGACGGTACTTGTTGGTCGTGGTCAGCTTGATCTCATCGTCGGTGACCGTAGACTGGTAAGCACACCTTTGCTCTCAAGGCCATCCTCTTCCAGAGGCATTTGAAGTTTGGAAGGGGGCTACGGGATGATGTAAACGTCTTGTATTGCATCTATGTTGCCATTGGGCAGAGGTGCCCGACAATTTTACGGTTTGTCAAGACCCGACGCGATAAAGATGTTAACACTGTTAGTCGTCTCACACAGGCTCGACCTCATGTGTGCGTGAGCCCGAGCTCGCCGATGTTGCTTCCGGAGAATCAGGCCCCATCATGAGGCCCCAGTACGAGCAGCGATTGGGCTTCGTGGATACGGGACGAAAAGCGGCATAAACGAACATGCCAGCATGACTGACAGTGGGCATTAATTGAGTAGGTCCGCTGACAGAAAAGCAGATAACTAGTCTTACTGGCCAGCGACCAGACGAACAGATTTATTTTACGACAATAGAAAACATATCCAGCATGAATTAAAATACTTCGACTGCTTCCACAAGCAGTAGATACTCCTACGAGCGTGAATAGAACGCAAACCATGATAGAATTTGGAGGACCAGGACCTTTGTCAAGAAAGGCTGGTCACCTGGTCACATGCTGGTAAGAGACACCCGGCTCGAAGTGAAGGTCTAGCTACCAGCTTTGAGCGCGCAAACCTAGATTGGTGACCGTCTGTGTAAGAAGGGTAAACTGTAAACCCTGGTCACGAGCCTAGCGCAAACTGACGTCGAGCACGAGGTTGAGCACAGCAAACCAAGGAACCTACGTGACTTCCGCCGGCGAGTGTGTGAATCGCGAGTGGCGAATGGAGGTGGGGCGGAGTTCGATGACCACCCTCACCACATCAGAACTGTATGGGTGTATTGGGGGCATCTTGGAGAGCCAATGGTAACTGTCAACGAAGGCTTCTTCAACTTTTTTCCCTCCACTGGGGGCTGTCCGAATCATCATTGCGCCCGACACGGAGGGCTGTCTTGAGGCTTATCTGGGTCCTGCTTAATGTCCTGCTCTACAAAATACGGGCAACCCCTTACCTTGCCCCTTACTTACCTTGTCCCTTACCTCATACTGAAAACATCATCTTGACATTATAATGACCAACTGTCGAGGCGTTCCCCTCCCGTTTCTGTCCGCCTTCCTTTGCGCGATGCCCATCTCGATCCCTATTGGCACCTTCTTGTCCTATCTGCTCCTCGTAGATTCATCTCGTGCACAGGGCGACGCCCCCAATTGTACCAATGCTACATTTGCTTGGGTGGGTTCTATTCCCTTGGACACCCTTTCTGGATTGATAACGTTTTTCGCATCGTCCCTGGTGGTCTTTTTATAGACGTTCAACTCGATTCAACAAAGCCCCTGCTTGGTCGTAGAGAACTTGGTCCACGCGTGTACTAACGAATGTCAGTAGATGCACCTTTGGCGCATCCGAGTTGCCTGCGATCTTCAACTTATTAGCATGTGCAGCGTTTGTTCTCCCTTACTTAGGTCAAGGAGATTGGTACCCGGCACCAGCAACTTGGTTTAATAACTCTTACGGAAACCTAGTATGCCTGTGCAACACGGTCTCATACAACCTCTGTAGCGCATGCGCTGCGTGCCAGGGAGGTTCATGGATACCGTACGTTGAACAGTCATGCTTTGGCCTGCATTCTAACCAATCTACCACTTATATTCAGTTACTCTGAGTGGAAGTACAACTGCGCTAGCAATGAAACTCTTGGAACGTAAGTCTCGTGTACCTTCTGCAGGCGCTTGTCCTTAACCTCCGCCCGAGGTTCCCTCTTCCAATCCCAGCTGGCACGCGCGTACCCAAGTGGGCTTACATCAACTCAACTGTGCGTGCCTTCCCATTCCTCTTCAATTGTTCCCAAGAAATCGCATCAACGTTAACTCTTACAGATCGTTGACAGCTGGAACACGTCGGTGGCGCAAGTCGTGGGAGGTGCGAGACTCAGCCACCCTATATACCGGGTATCTTTATTCATCTTTTCGAGATTTACCCGAAGTTATAGGAACTTCTTCCACGACTCCCACCTCCACGAGTACGGCTACGCACACGACGTCGGCGTCTTCGCATAGCACATCTCCGTCTTTGATTTCAAACCCCCATCAAACTTCGAAACCTGGCGTAATTGCGGGGGGTGTTGTCGGTGGTATCGTCGGTGCAGCCTTGATCGCTGGAGTCGTGTTGTGGTTCGCCTTCCGCCGCCGGCGTGCTCATTCTGATATGGGTGAGAAGAAACTGTCACCACCTCAACCCCTTGCTGAACGGGAACCAAGACTTTATGTCAGTGTATATTTTTTGATTTTTAATTTTCACCCCAACTGTTCTGGTCGTGTGTATTCTCAGGACCCTTCGGACCCAACGACTTTCCCAAGCAAAGAATACTTGCCACTGAGCGATCTACCCCTCGGCTCTACTAGCCGCACGCAGCCAAGCGATGGCGGATACATCGGCCTGCCGGAGGTCTGAGTATTATAGCGTGTAGTTATTTCTTGGTCGTGTTTGTTTGGCCCTCTTTATTGCCTGAGTCCTTTGGATACCGGTAGTGGGTAAAGGTTGAAGTGTATCCAAGTTGTTGATGTGAAAAGAGTGTGATGTATTCAGGATGTATTTGTTGGGTGACCAGATCTATAGAGCTTTTTTTTTTCAAAAAGTTTCAACTTGTATACCGGAGCACGTAATTACAAAAGCCAGTCGTGGCTAGAATCGATCACTCTGTGCAGAACCCAACAGACAGCACAGCTGGTGCCACTCAAGCCTCCACATGGCCTAGTAGCCTATCAAGGGAGTGGGCCACTTTGACCTATGTTTTGTTGATGCATAGTGATATGCTGGCCTGGCCCACAAGCTGTAAGCCAGCCAATGCCAGCCATGAGCCATCAGAAGATGTGTCAAGCTGTGGTGAGGAGAGGGCCTGACATGGCCCACAGCTCAAGCTCCAAAATTGACAAGCCAGTGTTGGTAAAATTTGGTTCTGAACTTCAGTCTGAACCCAAACCAGACTGAACTGGACCACAATTTATGGTTCAGGTTTGGGTGTAGCCCTGAACCAGACCATCGGTTCTGTTCATGGTTTGGTCACTCCCCAAACCCTCCTGAACCTGTTCTAACAGGTTCTAACCAAACTGAAAACTTTTTAAGAGTGTATGCTGTCCATTCAATATGCAGGGTGCCCCAGTCGTGTGGGATGCAACCATAATAGGAAGGTGTTGATTACATAATCAAAGTGAACTTGCATACTCACTGGACTGGGAACTGCAAAAGCTGTTAACACTTTCATAGTCAAAATCAAACACATATATATATTCTTTACTATTCTGTAGCTATGTACAGGACTATCTGAGCAGAAGCTACTTGTAAGGCAACACTTTGGGGCTTGGTTTGAGCACAACAGCACCAATGAATGGGCCTGGTAGTCATTGACAGGCTGGTGGATGCAAAGTTGGTTGCAGCAAAGATTGACAT
Organism: Lactarius quietus; assembly: GCA_015025155.1. NCBI lineage: Eukaryota > Fungi > Basidiomycota > Agaricomycetes > Russulales > Russulaceae > Lactarius > Lactarius quietus. Next base: position 47,947 of record WITN01000300.1, on the reverse strand, counting down.
CTTGGAGACTTGGCCATTGAGATCTGTGACAAGGCGATATGCAGTGGGCAGAACAGTGAGGGTGAGGGGTGAAGTGGCATCCTAGTGCATGCAATGAGCCTTGAAGATGAGTAGAGACTGGGGGGGAGAGGGCAGTGTGCAGGGAATTTGCAGGATAACTTTTTTGATTTGTTATCACAGTCAAAATGCTAGTCAGTCATATTTAGGGATGCCGCGGTCCAGTGCGGTCTGGTTCGGAGACACTTTTCTCCGAACCCCAAACCTGAACCTGGTCTGGTTTGGGAACTGAGGCTGAACCACAAACCTCTTTGGGGTCCGGTTTGGGTCTAAATCCAGGTCCGGACCTGGACCGCACCCCGAACTGCAAAATAAAAGCCAAAATAGGATCTTTTGCTTACATAATCAAAGTATACTTGCATAGTTACCATCCTGTGCACCGCAAAAAGCGTTATGAACACTTTTGTGGTCGAAGTCGAAAAACAAATAGATTTGTGGTGTTTTCTGTAGCTATGTACAAGTCTATCTAACTGGTAACTAACAGTGAAATTTGGGTTGGGCACAATGGGGTCAATCAATAGGTTGTCGTCATGTTTGTGCAGTGGGTGGCGGCAGGCGACAGGGTGGGCCTTGAGCTTGAGGTGAACTTGAAAGGGTTTGGGGACGATGCAGTAACCCGTGCCTGAAGGTTGGAGCCAGCAAGTGGGGGGGGGGAGGGGTGTGTTAGCGTGGCACATGGGACAGACTGGTGAAGAGAATGGGGTAGAGGCAAGCAGCGTTATATTTTAAATTGCATTTTACGGCTGTCATGATCTTCAAGGATGCTACTCATGTAGCACAGCTTCAGGAAAATGTTCTAGCTGGTATGGTGAAATGGGCGGGAATGTCAACTACAGCTTTTTTCTGGGACGGCTCAGGCTGAGGGTTCAAAGCCCTGCACATACATTTTTTCTCTACTAATTTTCAATCACGCGTCCCACTGAGTCAGACATCGATTGCGCTATGTCTGATCGCCCTACCCTCCACCTTTCTAACCTTGGCCACAATCCTGACCGTGATCAACTTATGCGACCATGACCCCGATTGACCGCCATCAGTGACTTTGACACTGAACGATGATCGCAACGATGCCGACCACGAGGACAGCCGACAACAACAATGAATCGATAGCAAGGCGGAACGACCATTGTCCATGACAACGACAACAAAGACGATGAGTCAATGACAAATACTGCAATGGCGACACTAGTATGATGACGACGAGCTGGCAGCAGTAGTGGGATTGAGTAGTACCATACACTGTATTGTTCACTCTACAAGAATAAAACTTATATGATTCGAATGTGCCAAAAATGTGCTCTGAACAGACTCTCTCTAGAAAGACCGGGGTTCAGGTGCGGTCTGGTTCGGACCCGGTGACGAGCTGGGTTGCCGCTGCAAGGGAAATATGAACCCAAATCAACCCAAACCCAGGTCTTGGGATCAGGGAGGTGTTGAGAAGTGTCGCGAGGTGTCGCGCAAGCCTCCGCACGCAACGAAACTGGGTATGCGTCTTCGCCAAAGTCGGCCGAGGGTTCGCCGAAAGTCGCGAAGGGCGCGCGCAAGTGCGCGGGGTCAAGGGAACGCGAACTCCGAAGGGGAGGGGCAAACTACTATGAGCCCCGAAATGGGGAGCAAAACCAATGTTAAGCTGAGGTAAACTGCTAGATACAAGGCTATATATACTAGGAAACTCGAATCTAGATGGAAGGTGATGAAAATGAGATCAGGAAGGTAATAAGAATCAAGATCTGGAGAAAGGGTGAAAATACGAAAATAGATAAAATAAGTAAAATTGGCACTTTACAAGGCCAGTGATGAGCTGGGTGTATTACCGGTCCGATGGGGTTCACAAGATTTTCAGCACTGGCTGAACCCCAAACTGGACCTGCACCCTCAGTCCTGAACTGGACTGGACCGGAGGTGCAGTCCGGTGCGGTTCAGGTCCGGACCTCAATCCGGACCGGACCCCAGCATCCCTAGTGTTGGTAAAATTCGGTTCCAAACTTCGGTCCGAACCCGAACTGGACCCCAATTTCAGGTTCAGGTTCGGTGTTTGACCCGAACCGGACCGATGGTTCCGTTCGGGGTTCGGCAGTTTCCTGAACACTTCTGAACGTGTCCTAACTGGGTTCGAACCGAACCAGTAGTTTTTTAAAAGTAAAAAGATATGAACTTGCTGAATGTATATACCGTCAAAATATGTCTGCCCACACCTTCACTGGTGAATTACCATGGCTGCGGGCTGGCTTGCGGGTGCCACGCGTGCAGGTTTGGCGAATGGTGCAGCCATAATAGGAAGGCCTGATTACGTAATCACAATGAACTCGCATAGTCACCAGGCCATGTACCGCCAAAGCTGTTATCGCTCTTGTGGTAGAACTCATAAATATATTTATTGTGTGTATGATTCTATAGCTATCTAAAGGCTATCTAATTCGTACTTAGTCACCAAGCAACACGGGGCTCAGGTCAGGCATGACAGTGCAACTAATGTGCCTGCCAGTGAAACTCTTGGTGAAACTCAAGTTGTTGTTGGTTCTTGACGTCTTGTGGAAGGGCCGGGACATGTAGTGGGTAGAGTGGTGTGGGGGTGAAGCAGTAGTGCATATCTGGAGGTGTGTAGAGACCGAGGGGGCTGGGGTAGATGGCCAGGGTGTTACAGGGGGTGGAGGGGAGGACTCAGAAATGTAAGGGCAGTAAGGCCGCTAAGTGTTAAGTGAGCGTGGCAGTTCATCAAATAAAAAAACGCTACTCATATAGCACGGCTTACGATACAAATCTGAGACCGTTTGGTGTACAGTAGAACCCCTTTTATCCCATACCGCTCCGTGGACAGCCCAGGCTATGGGTTATGGGGGGTTATGGGTTCCTAGGAGAATGCGAAAAATGTATAATTTTTTTTTCTTTCCAAATTGTAAATCTACAGTAAAGTAAAAGAAGTATTCCTCAACTGTGTTACAGTGAATTGAACTGAATTCCGTTTCCAAGACTTGATAATATGGGTATGTGTTGACAAGGAAAGCTAGTTCTAAGCTGCCAGTGTATGCTGGTCAAAGAACTGTAACGCGTGCAACTGGGCCTTGACACTCATCCATAACCAATGCTCATAACACTGTCATTGCTCTTAGTTTCACCAACAACTCAAGATTGACGTGTTATTGTGCTTTGAATAGTTAGATACACAACTGGAGTGAGGAAGAAGAACAGAAGAAGGGCATTAAAAGCCAGACGCCAAGTCGAGTACCAGTGATGGTGTTGTATTCAACTTGTCAGGCAGGAGACTATTAGGCCTGTATCCCTTGAAATAGAGACACGTTCGAGTCAAAAACTCATATTTGTTTGACATTTGTAATTGCCATTGTCAGTCCAGGCAAAGTAGAGAGTCATCACACAAGTTCATGAGTGAAAACTGCAGCGACAACACACTGTCATCCGCTTACATAGCTGAAAATATGACTAATATCTATGGGTTTTGCAGCGTTTTGCACCAAAAAGGCTATGGGTTATGTGTTATTGCGGACCTATGGGTTATGGTACACAAATCCCTGCCCACCAAATTGGTGGACAGATCGGGCTATGGGGTATCAGGGGTTATGGGTTATCTGGCGTATGTGATAAGAGGGGTTCTACTGTATTGGGGAAAACCTTAATTACATTTTTCAAATTGGTGGGGCTCAGGGTTCGATTCCTGGCACTTGCTTTTTTGCCACTACACTCACATTCTGTTTCCGTCAGCCATGTAATGCGTCACGCGTCACCGGTCACCAGTTACTTGTTACTTTTCTTTCACCCCACCTTGCATGCTCCACTTTCCATCTCCTCACCCTCTGTCATCATGGCACACAATCCTGGCCCGCGACTGTGACGACTATGACATGGCTATGTCCAGCTCCAACCCCTCCACAGATTCACGGAAACAGCGAAGCCAACAAGATTCCAAGTCAATCACAAGTTCACAACACATGAGGACGACGACGCGCTTACCCAATACCTGGCTGCATGTGCTAGGGCAACAATGATGACGGCCACTGCAGCAGTCGTGATGAGGTAGTTTGTGTAGTTTCATGTAGTACATAGATAGTAAATCAAGTGGTTTTGCACTGTTCCCCCAAAAGCGCGTTACTGCACCTTTTGTGGTGCCTTGCGCAAAAACTCTGTGCTTTTTTTACTATTACATAAGCAGATTTATCCTTTTTCGGGTTCGGTTCAGCGTTCGGGGCCTCCCTGAACCTGAACCGGACCTAAGTGGACCTGAACCAATGGTTCAGGTTCAGGTTCGGGAAAATCACTGAACTGGACCAAAAGTCTGGTTTGGCGTTCGGCCAAAAGTGGTAAATAACCGGACCGAACTGAATTTTACCAACACTAAGCATCCCTAGTCATATTATATATAGCACAGCTCAGGGAAATAGGCCAGAGCCAATTTGGTGTATTGGGCTAAACTGTATTACTTAATTTGTACAGGTAGAGGGTTTGATTCTGGCATGTTGAATTTTTTGTTTCATTAATCCACAAATCACATTCCGTTTAGCTAATCATAATCCATCAGCAGCCACCTCCCTTTTTCTCTTTTTGCTCAGGCTCCACTCTACCTCTTCCACCTCCCTTTCCTTCCACACTCCTGGCCCACGACATGATGACTATAACATGTCCATACATGGCCCCAACCCCTCTATGGAAACAGGAAGCAAGGAGGCCACCAAGACAGTTGCAACATGCCATCAATGAGGACATGAAAGGCAACAATGATGATGGTCACTGAGGTGGTTGTGAGCCACAGGGTAGTTCAAATAGTCTCATGTAGTACACCCACTGTATTGTAGATACATTTCAATCAATTTTTTTTTGCCTTACACCTCAAAAGCGCATTACTGTGTCTTTGTGGTAACCTATACTGTCATGAACCTATACCTCAGCCCATGACAAACTAAGGCTCCAACCATTTAGTTTATAAACTAAAGTAAACCATTTACTTTGTTTATATTTACTATCTATTTACTCATATGGCAGTATGTAGTAAATAAACTAAACAGTAAACAGTAAACGGTTACTGGGTGCCTGTTGAACTCGACTCAGAGTGGACAGGTCCGACAGGAGCTGTCATCCACTTTCAGCCACAGATCAAAAAAATGTCATTGTAAGCGCCATTCTGCATGCCATCACACATCGGGACCTACCGACCTAGCTGTCCTTGGGTTAGTGTACGTAGCGTTGAGTTGTTGACCCTTCATGGGAACGTTGCATCGCATTTCGCGACGACCTCTTCTTGGCTTGATTGCAGGTCTATGACAACTTGGAAGTCAGTAAGCCGAAGAAAAACTGTTTGGTGGGTGGATACCTTCGACATCAGGATGTTTTGCAAGCTGAAACAGTTGCTGTCACGAACTTGATGGTGAATTTGTGGCTGATATATCACCAAGTGTGGTTAGACTCTGAGTTGATATATCATTTTGCAACTCACTTAGAGAGGTGGCTGGGAGTGCTTGATGACAATGGCATGCCTGGTCCCAGAGGGTTCAACTTGACAACTCCCATGTCGAACAGGTCTGATGCCGATTTTCATACACGAACAGCTATCGTCGACACAATAACCCTGTTAACCAAGAAGTTACCCAGTAGCGTGCCTGAAGGGAAGAGAGATGGGAAACTTTACTGGGTCATGACAAATGACAGTTACCGAGGGGAGACACTATGGGAAACCTTCAACAAGCGTTTGGATGCCACTTTTGGTGAAGACTGCCAAAATTCAGAAGGACGCCTAGAAAACGTGTGTCGTGGACGGTTTGGGATGGACATTGTAACGAAGTATCTTCTTATTGCAATTGACCTGCCCAGAGCCCAGGCATTCCATGCCCCGATGATGCTGAAGCTTGAGCACATGAGAAATGAACTTGAAATTCTTGTGTGAGTCTCAAATAACCATGAGGCACCAATGGAACTTAACTTGCCTATTTGCTTTCTCCAGTGGCATGACAGAGAGCGCACCAGTCTGCGTCAACTCCGATGGTGTGGCTAGTGACCCAAGACAAGTCGACGTTGAAGTTGAATCGAACCCTGGGGCAGAAATTAAGGATGGGGATATGATAGAGGAGGATAAAGACGCTAAGAAGCGTGATGCTCTGCAGCTCAAAATGCGCCGCCTTGCTGAGCGACTTTATCCTGAAAAGGGTGTGTAAGTAGATGATATTCGCTACACGTCTAACATCCACACCTCAGAGGCTGAGCTCCCAGGCGATAAGCGTTATGATAAAACATACAAACCGTTACCTCCTCCTGCATCCGAATCGGACTCTGAGACATTCATCCCTTCCGTGATATTTGATGAAAACGGTGATGAGGTTATCATCGTCGGGAGGGTGAGTGGACATCTATGATCATGTTTCGTCAACGCTCCTAACCCTCATCCAAGAATGGGAAGCGTAAGCGAAGCCGTACACCGTTATCTATCAGGGATAGTGACAGTGAGGACAATGCACCGAAAAGAAAGGAAGGTGCATCTGTGGCCACCGTGACTGCCACAGCACTCAAACACACCCCAAAGAAGAACAAGGCCCGCTGCAGGAAGCAGCCGAAGTCACATTGAGAGTCGCTGGTGGCAGCTGGGAGTGATCAAGAGATGGAGGAAGTGTCTGATGGGGCGACTGCCCTCTGAAATGTCCAAGCTCTGGAGCAATGAAAGAAGCGTGGGCCAAAGAATAGTTCTTTGAACCACTGGAGCGAGCCTAAGGTGACGGTTGATCGCAGATCTAAATCGCGGTGGTTGTTTAAGTGCCAGTATTGCGACCAGTGAGTAATAGACAGAGCACAACTGATGAGATTGACATCTTACAAGTATGTACCCCCAGAATCCGCACCTTCCCTCGCATGCTGAAAGAGAGTGATAATACGAATGGCTCCAGGGATGAGCTCCAGTTCAAGGATGAGCCACAACAACCTCAACTGGGGAACTTAGCAACGCATACAAAGGAGCATGCTGGGCTTATCGAAAGACGTGAGTCTGAGAGGAAGGGGAGACAAGGGCAGGGTAGTGAGGGTTGTGATGTTGGGGGATTGCACACAGGTTTTACGCTGGCCAGTGCAAAATTGATGGAAAAATACGTACAAGATGGGCTGCTAAACCCACGTGTTGAGCCCACGCAGCCCGGGTTTACCCGACTCTTTGCTGCATGGCTTATCGAACAAGACCTCCCATTCACAACTGGTACATTTACTATCTTTCTAGACTGTCTGCTTACACTGACTACTCCAAACAGGGGAAAGTGGGTCTATCAAGCGGCTTTTCAAGTATATTCAATGCCGATTTTCTCTCCCTTCCGACACAACTGTGCGCAACGCTCTGGAACAGGTCTTTATCGACCTTCATGGCACGATTGTCCGTGAAATACATGTACGTCCCTCTCTTTTCTGCTGATATTTGACATACCTTTTTTTGTATAGGCTGTTAAGTCGAAGATCACGCATGCAACCGACACCTGGACCTCATCCGGTATGATGTTTGCGTTTGCAGGCACCGTTGCCACCTGGATCGATGACGATTGGAACCTCATCGAACGTGTTGTTGGCTTCAGTCAGGTGGACCGTCATGAACACACTGGCTCTGGATCTGCTAGGGTGCTTCTCGAGGCGATGAGGAGCATTGGTTCTGCAAGTAAGATGAGTATATTCCGTCTTTATTAATTCAACTGTGCTGATACTGGCTCGAATCCCAACACGCTTTCTCTCTGACACTTGATAACGTATCAAGTAATGCTGTGCTATCTCGCATTGTTGGCCGCAAGCTCATGGAGCTCTATCATGTCCCTTTCCACCCCAACAACTCTCATATTCATTGTCTGGCGCATGTGGTGAATCTCATCGCTCAAAAGATGCTGAGTGTTGCGAAGGACGTTGATGACCCAGAGTTACAGGACTACTATGAAAGTCTCAACAAGCAATTCCCGGTCCATTATGACCTTGATAACAATGATGAGCTTCAAGACTTCGAGAACAAGGACGATGACGGATCTAAGGCGCAAGGCAATCTCAGTGATGGGTTGATTGATCAGGAGAGTGGCGAGCAGGATCATTTTGGTGGGATGGGCGCAATCGAAAAGGTGTGTCTCTTGCGCAACACTTCCAAAGCCCGGACAGCTATATACAGTAATGACCAGCTTTGCACGGCGATTGTCAAGATTGTTGGTACCCCAGGGCGACGCCAGCTATTCCGTGAGAAAGCGAAGTAGTATTATTCTCTCACCACTCGTCAGAGCAAGAAGGGGGTGATCACCCAAGTTGCCGTGTTGATGCCTGTGTGATACATTTGAACTTGCTGGAACTCAACCCACGTGATGATCAAGCGTGCACACATTCTTCGAAAGGTCAGCCAACATAACCTTCTTCGACAGTTGTTGGCGACTAATGCTTTATTTAGGCTGTGGACGCTTGGCTCTTCGAATTTGAAGAGCTTCGTGGCCTTCTGTTGTCATCAAGAGAATGGGATCTTCTCGGTCAATACGAGGATCTCCTAGAGGTAAGAAAACAACTTATGACAGTGCCCCAGCAAGCTGACCATCTTACGCTCGGTGGTTAGTGTTTCACTGAAGTCACTGCCATGATTTCGCGATCAAGCATGCCCACGCTCCCTTGGGTTCTACCCATGTATGAGCTTATGCGTGAGCACCTAGTCACATTTATGGATGATACGGAGCAACCACTTGCCATTTGTGAGGCTGCGTGCGCTGGGCATGAAAAGCTCATGCAGTATTACAAAATTGCAAGAGAGTCAATGCATGTCATTGTTGCTACTGGTGCGCTCTCCCTACTTTTGTTACATGACCTCCGTTCTCATTTATGTGCCAGTTTGCCACCCTACCCTTCGCACCGACTGGTTTCTCAAGCTTGGTGCAAATGGCCACACGCGCGCGCTGACAGTATTCAAGCATGTGTATGAGGAGTATGCTGCAAACGTGACCCCACCTGATGACCAGCCAATGGCATCTAGCGGATTCGACTCAGACTCAGATAATGGAATTCTGGGATCTGCGGCAGCACACCCAGTCATAGAACAGACACGCTCAAGTCCCGAATTACAATCCGAATTCACACGATGGGTTGCAAATGAGGGTGGAGCCGGCAAGATGCATTACCCACTTGTTTGGTGGAAGGTATTTCATTGCGCGTGGCTAGTTACATCCTCCAAACTTACGATACCTCATATCAGGCTCACGCAAATGAGTTCCCGGTCATTTCTCAAATGGCACGGGACTTTCTCGCGGTCATGGGGACTTCAGTTTCGGTAGAGCGACTTTTTTCAAGCTCGTGACACATTTGCAGGGACATGCGATCATCGTTGAAGGCTGAGTCTATCTCAAATCTTCTGTTGGCAAAGAAATGGCTCCAAGATCCTGCCGTTTTCGAGAAAGTTTTTAATGTCTCACAGTAAATTGTTTTATAAATAGTATTTACTGTTTATAAACTGTTTACAACCATTTACTATCTACTTACTGGGTTTGGAGTAAACATAAACTAAACAGTTGGAGCCTTATGACAAACCCATGAAACTCAGAAGTGTGCAAGGGAATGCACACACAAATCCAGGAGTACAAAGTATTGGTTTAGTGGAACTAACCAAGATGATGCATGTGAAAGGATTGGATAATCCTCACCTTTCTATTCAAGAAAAGACCAGTCTGGAACCAGGACTTATCAAGCAAAAGGTCAGATGACCTCACATGACTTGTTTGTTGATCAATCAACAAAGATCGCTGATTGATAAACAAAGTCTGTTGATTGGTAAACAAAGATTGTTGATCAATCACCTGATGAGTGGAGCTTATCAGGGATTAATGCCATTGGACAATATACTTAGAAACCTTCTAGCACATTCCATGCTATCTTTAGAAACCTTCTAGAGTATTCCATGGGCCCACCCGTGGATCAGAGTTGGGCCTCCCCTAAAGTACGCACAGACCATGTATTCAGGTATATAAGCTGGAGCAATGTAACAGACAGTCCCTCAGACTGTCCACTTGCGACATCCCCACTTGTACCATTCCTGTTCACTGTGCAGCTTCCTATCATTAGGTTGTTCTACATCCTTGTCTTGCTACTTGTGGTCCACTGTCTTCTCTCCTTGTTTTATGTCCTTGTTGGTTTGACGTCAGCCACCCTGTTCCTTGTGATCCTTGGTCTCTCTGTTGCATATAAACAGTGAGACACTCATCACATATACAGAAACTCTGCGCGATTTTCATGATTACATAATCAATGTGTTCTAAATATCCTTTTTTTGGTCTGGTTCAGGGTTCAGGTTCAGGGAGATCCCTGAACCAAACCGAAAGTCAGGTTTGGGGTTCAGCTAAAAATGGCAAATAACTGAACCAAACTGAACTTTACCATCACTATTCACAGCTCTTGGCTGAGGCTCACTGTTTCTGGGCCCTTTCCTGTGGCTTAGAGCTTGGGCCACAAGCCATGTTGCATGTCAACTTGACAACTTGCACTACTCACTTCTCAAGATGATTCTCCTTGGAATCAGATTCACCAATGATTCTCGACTTGTACATATAAAACTCACCTTTTTTTCTCCCCCCTCTCAGACACTTGCTTTTGTACTGTCTACCTGTCCTTCCTGTGGCTTGAGCAGTTGAACACAGACCCAACTTGCTTTCTTCATCTCTGTATCTCAGAGTTTCTCCTAACCATTGCTCAGAACTACATGGCTGATGTTGAGAACCCACCTCTCGCTGAACCCCCTTTGGTGCTGACTATTCCCATCATTATCCCAGAGCCAGCAAAAGTGGATGCTGATGGGAACATTTCTATCAATGGGGCAGAGGAGACTCCAGAGGCTCAGCCACTGGCACAGGGTTAGTGTTACCCTGTATTCTCATCTTTGCATGCATGCTGCTGAAAATCATGGCCCAGAAAGTCAAATTCTACTTTGCCGATGCCAACCTCCCTTATGACAAGTAGGTTCCCACTCATTTTCTCTGACTCAAAACTGCATTGAAAATGGTTGTATAGGTTCATGTGGACATTCCATGCTGCTAATGAGGAGCACTGGTGCCCATCACCACCATCACCTCCTTCAAGCACATGCATGAGTTCCAACCCTGCAGAGTTGAATGTGTTTCCAATGTACTGCACACTAGTGCTGAGCTCCAGGTAAGTGAGGATGGGACAAAGGTGTGTCACTGTGGGGAGGCTCTGTGATGAGTGCTCACTATTTAATCGCAACAGCAAGGCTCAAGGTCACAAGGATCAGGGTGGCTGATGTTGAACCAACAAAGATATAGAACAAGGACAGGATGCTATGGACCATGAGTAATCAGACAAGGATGTGGAACAACCTAATGATAGGAAGCTGCACAGTAGACAGGAAGGTACAAGTGGGGATGTTGCAAGTGGACAGTCTGAGGGACTGTCCATTGTATTGCACTAGCTTATATACCCAATTACATGGTCTGTGCATACTTTAGGGGAGGCCCAACTCCGATCCACAGGTGGGGCCATGGAATGTACTAGAAAGGGTCTAAGTATACCATCCAATGGCATTACTCCCTGTTAAGCTCCACTTATCAGGTGGGTAGTGGAACATGCCAGAAGGGTTCCAAATATATCCTCCAATAGTAAGTCTCTGATAAGCTCTGCTCATCGGATGACTAGTTAGGTCATCTTTTTCTTGGTAAGTCCCGGTTCCGGACCGGACCTTTCTTGAATAGGAAGGTAAGGATTATCCAATCCTTTCACGCATGTTGTTTTGGTTAGTTTTACTAGGCCAATACTCTGCTTCCCAGGTTTTGTGTGCACATTCCCTTACACACTCTTGAGGTTCATGGGTTTGTCATGGGCCAAGTGTAGCGTTTCCACCAAACGCTGATCCGACTTGGATCCGAAGGCTTCCTTGAATCAAACAATGAGCTAAGCGTCCGGCTTACAACTCAACAAAAACTTCGTAAAGGGCGAAAAACCAGAAAAGGTCCCCTTGGAATGGCCTAACAAGGTGATAGCTTTGACACACAAGTTGGCAACAAGATAAGATGCTAGTCACACAGACCAATGACTCTGCTATGAGAATGCTTTGAATAGAACCTGAGAGGAATACAGGTGGAAGTCCAAAACAACTAAGCTAACGACTACTGGCGATACCTGCCTAGTATATATAGTACTTTCAAGCTAGCTTTAAAACTGAGCTCGAACTATAGTAAATACGACCTACGACCTTATCTGCCAATAGGAATTGTTCATCAAGCCACAGGGGCTTATCATGAAACATACAGTACATGAGGCATAAGGCCCCACATGAGTCAGAGATAACACAACCATGAGTCAGAGATAACACAACCATGAGTCAGAGATAAGAACAACACATGACTCACAAATGACATCATAGAACACTAGAACAATAAAGAACCAAGATAACAAATGTCAAGGCGCAATACCAGCGCATCAGAACCTGTTCCATCAGAATTTGAACCATACAAGGAAATGTCTGGACCTTCAGCTGTCAGAAATCGTCTCTGACCTCGTGCCTACCATGGTCCTTCCAGAACCTTCCATAATCTTCCATTCTTGATACAACACCGAAGTCCCTTCCTCTTCTACACGTGACTTCTTCTTCGGCCTCTCGGGGATCTCGCATCCGAGGAAATGTTACATTATGTAAAGCTCTTCCATCCTTGAAGTCCCATGACTTATGGGTTAGACCAGATACGCGGCATGATCTGGGACTTTCACGTGATAGATCACGTGACCTTCATTCTTCCTGTAATACTTGTGCCAGTGTCTGGAGACGATGGGTGGACGATCATTCCACTCACTAACTGGCGTATACGGAGGGCTTCGTCCTCCTCTACTGCATAGTCTTCTTCTTCTGCCGCAGTATATTCATCTGCTTGGGCCCATACGAGAGCACGAACCTCTTCTTCTTCTTCACTATATGTTGGCTGACCTAATACCCATGTGTGTGCTTCAGGGTAGTCTTGACAGTTCTTCCAGTGCTCATGAGTGCACTTGCGACGTTTGGCGCGCGCAGTGGTCGGAACGATGTCACCATGTGACACCAAGGTATAGGTTCATGACAGCATCCCCTCTTTAGGACTGTGCTGTGTCATCAGCACTCTAAGGTTACTTGGTTGAGGCACAGAGGGATTTATGGTGTGAAACTGTTGAACTAGGAGTGATGCATGCTTCATTTGTGATGCAGGGAGCCAGGAGTTTTCGGAGCTAGGGTAGCCTTTCCACTTGAGGAGGTACAAGATCCCCTTTCTTATTGGGTGATACTTTGGACTGGAGTACTGCTTCAACTTCGTAGTGTTCTTCTCCTTGAACTATATCTGGAGGAGGTCTGGTGAAGTTAGGTCCATGGGCAGGGGTTTCCTTGTATGATGATATCAGAGAACTGTGGAAGACTGGGTGGATTCGCCATGACTTTGGTAGTTGGAGTTTGCAGTTAACTCCCCATGTAGATAGTACTTTGAATGGACCATGGCACCTGGGGGCTAACTTGGCTTTAGGGTGTGTGGTGTGAACAGTGGTTCCTTCCAACCAGACTAGGTCTCCTGGTTTGAACACATGGGAAGCAATGGGTACTCTGGATCTCTTCATGACTTCTGCAGCTACTTTCAGTGCTGCTGTGGCTTTGGACCGTACTTGGTCTAAGGTACAAAGGTGTTCTTCTACTGTGGGAATCTTGGTAGTGAAGTTTACTGGGGGAATGAACTCTGGTTTGAATCTGTACCAGACTTCAAAGGGGGATCTTCCTGTGGTGCTGTGTTGGCGAGCATTGTGTGCGAACTCCATGAAGGGGATTAGTTCTACTCAATTGTCTTGCTGAAAGTTACAAAAGATGTGGAGGTACTGTGCCAACTCCTGATTGACTCTTTCTGTTTCACCATCTGTTTGAGGGTGGAAGGCTTTGGACATGGTGGACTTGACTCCCAATCTTTCCCAGACTTCTTGCATGACTTTAGAGGTGAATTGGGGTCCTCTATCAGAGATAGCTTGGCATGGTACACTGTGAACATCGAATTGGATGATGTTCATCCAAAGTGGTCGTGATTTTCAGAATTCAGCCTAGCGTAGATGAGTTACTGGCTGATTTAGATTCATCCTAAATTTGGAGCTGAAGATCATCCACTTAGAGTCATCCTTTTGACTACTGAAAATCACGATACATAAAACTATGATAAATTGTCATCTTAAAACACGTCTATGACTGGCTGACAAAAATAGTCATCCTATGTTAGATTGAATCGGCAGCACATGCGCTCTGGGCCGGGCCTCGGGCACCTCTTGATTGATTGGGCCTAGCTAGCTTCCTTCCAGGCCTCTGAATACCATCTCACTTTGCACGCCAACCTCCACTTTATCATGCACCTGCACATTTCACAAAGGAATGTAATATTTTCTGTCTCTCCAGCACACATTCACTCATGAGACTTACTGCAAGGTTCTTCTCTTTGCCACTCATCTTTGAGCAAAGCACTAGTACTCACGCTATTTCCCTCAGGACTCAGGACTCAGGACTCAGCTTCCATGGCCGAAACATGCCCGAGTCTACCTTCGTCAACTGCCATTTCCGACCTCAGGGACTACCCAGCGGGGGTTGTAAGCTTCAGGATCGAGGTGCGCTGTGTATTTTTTTCATGTGAAGCATGGCTGCTGACTTGGCATCTGCAAACCTTGGGTACTTGGACGTATGGTGGAGTTAACAAGACTGAAGGGCAGCATAGGCGTTGGAGAACGACGAAGTATAGTCAGGCCAAGAGTTGTTGCACCATACAATGCCAGCGCCTGTGAACATGTCAGCTGGGATACGACTGCTATACAGATCACCCAAGCTTTGACTGTGCAGCAACACATAGTGTGCGGATGCCTTTCCAACCCACAATCTCTACCCAAGCGCTTCACCGAGAGCACAAGACTGAAGGGCAGCATAGGCATTGTGGAGAATGATGCACTATGATCAGGCCGAGAGTTGTTGTGCCATACAATGCCTGTGAATGTGTCAGCCGGTGTATGACTACTATACAGATCACCCAAGCTTTGGCTGTGCAGCAACACATGGTGTGCGGATGCCTTTCCAGCCCACATTCTCCACCCAAGCGCTTCGCCAAGAGCACAAGACTGAAGGGCAGCATATGAATTATGGAACGATGAAGTATAATTAGGTCAAGAGTTGTTGTGCTGTACGATGCCTGTGCTAGTTATTATCAATATTACTAGTACTATTGTCAAGTGTCAAGCTCGTTATCATTGCCTATGGGGTCCCACTCAGCATGCGCAAGACTACCACTTCGATCAATGATAGCCCAACCCCCACCATCAACGATATACTCCACACGGCCAACAAGGGCCTGGATGCTCGTGACGTCAACGACATCAAGGCTGCCTGTCGTGTTGTAGAGATGGACATCGAGACCTTCAAGATCTGTTGGCCCGGGGTCTTTGATCTTGCAGTTTTGAATTGCAGCAAGGATTATTGGCTTGTGAGGTTCCACCCGGGCATCAGAACAAGTGAAGTTGACAAGGTACAGGTGCTCGAGCTGGCCATAAAAGGTCTGTGGCTTGAACACAGGTTTGCGATGGTGGATATGTGCAAATCAATCCACTAACATCACATACTGCTCATCTGAATCATGAGGCGACAAGGCTGAGATCAAGTATTCTGTGATGCACCCACACAAATGTTGCATCCCGGTGATCCACAGTCTGCTTCATCAGACCCGAGGAATGTATTATATCTCTGGCATCGCTATCAATTCACTTCACTTTCCCCCACTCCTCGATCCTTGCCTCTTGGAGGTGTTTCCGGACAGTTGAAACATGAAGTCCGAATCACGTTGAAAGTGCAGCAGTAATAGATTTCGATAACCCTGCCAATAATGATGTACCTTGAATTCCTGAGCCTTGCTGGATGACCACCCGAGGGCAAAGAAGCATGCCGGATGGGTCTTCAATGGGAAAATCAGATCTGTCTTGTGAAATGAGAGCTCTGGAACTTACAGGAAGGGCTCTGAAATGCGTTCAGTGGCAGGTCTCTCGGACAAGGCTGCAAAGCAAGTTCATCAGACAAATCATAGATGGCCTTTACCTGGGTGAGCTGCGCATCTTCGAGAATGTACCAATCAATGGTAGTGTAGGGGAACCGTCGACTTCTAATTGCAGGTTTAACGCGGTTGCAATAGCGTTCCACTGGGAATGCCCAGTAACACCATACAGGCCCGCAAGTCTTGATACTGTCGGCAATATGAAGCAACACGTGGATTGTGACCGGACATGTGGACATGCGGCTTGCATCATGCTGATAGTGAAATCTGTAGAGCACGGTGAGCATAGCTATGATGCAAATAATGACTCGGAAGTGTACCTTTCATATTTTTCAACCCAATCAATAAATCTGCTATGAATGAAAATGATTTCTTCACTCGTTATCTCAAATTTAAGGCAAGTAGTCAATAGCTTCACAAGGAGAATGAAGTGCTTGTAATATTTCGCATTGTCGAACCGTCACCACAACAGAACGGGGCTGATATAAAGTGTCCAAAAGGACCACATATCGGCTGTACAGATGTGGTGATCCTTTTTGATATTTGGGACACGACATCCATAAGCTGATGGGATCGTGGAGCCGGAAGATGCTGTGAGAGCACTGATTCCTTCCCAAATTGCGTTTGGGAGTGTGTAGGACTCCTTTCTGTGATCAAGCCCCTTGAACTCGCCAGTCCAATGTAGTATCAGATTTTTGATGGTGTTTTCCCAGATCAGGTGCATGAAATCATATGGAAAGGAGTGGGGAAAGAAGAGGGAATGGATGTAAGAGAGGAGAGGAGTTCCCTTGATGCCATACTCCTTTGAGAGTCGGTCAGCAGCAGAAATAGTAATTGTGGCGTCAACCTCAGCAGCCTGGGCAAGCAGCTCACTGTGTGTGCAGGAAGGAAGGTTGTGTGGGTCGTATTTCTTCACGCATTCACCAGAGCGGTCCCTTTGGACATTGGGATGGGAAGAGCGATCCAAGGGAACATAATGTGTCGTTCCTGGCTGATCAGGGGCTCGTAATCCTTGGATCTTGCACATGTGGCATGGAGAAGCACCATTGTGCCCCTTCATCCGCATGACCATGGAGATGGCAGGTATATCACCAAATACAAGAATCAAGTGAGCATGAAGAGTGAATAGAGCACCTTTGAGGCCATCAAATGAATGGACTCCATGGGCAAGACAGATTAGTTCCTGGAGTAATGGCCACAAGAATGAGTCGGAATCCTGTGGCTTCTTTGGACCTGGAATGACACAAAGAGCGAGGATTTGGTTGACGTGAAATCGTATCTCGGGGGGGAGATTGTAGTTAAACAGGATTATCGGCCAGGTGGTGCTCTTATGTTTGTTGAATGGTGCAAACCCATTGGTGGATAGGCCAAGTGCTATGTCGCGATGGTCATCAAAGTACCGGTGTTCAAATAGTTTCTTGTCAATTCCAACATATTTTGACTTGAGTGTCTTGTAGTTCTCACTGTCGAAGACGTCCTTGATGACTCCTGTAATGGACTCGGATTCGGACTGAGAGTGATATTGCATCGTTGTCGCAAGTTTGGTGTTGGCACAAAACGCTTGTAGCCGAGGGATGAGGGGAAGATAAGAAAATGTTTTACGAGGCTTCCTATTTGAGTGGTACCATGAAAGCCCACAGTACGTGCAGGACATTGCACTTGAGTGAGGACCAGTGTAGCAAAGACACGAATTGGGACAACAGTCATATATTTCAGCATTGAAACCAGCCAGAAAGGTTACACGAGGACGGAGTTTTGGCAGCGGTGGAAGTGGGGGCATTGTTTGAAGGCATAACATGCCTTCTTCCAGGCGGCATCTGACATGTATGTCGAAATCTTGAAAGCAAATGCTCAGCAAATTGTGCGATCACCTTTGTCAAGCTTTTCACCTAACAGAAAATATCACGATTTCGCTGATACTCGGGATTGACTAAGTACAACACACCAATCTTAGCATATTTAGCCTCACAGTCTTCTCCAAGCTCATCACGGATAGTCCAGCCAGATTGCTGGTCCAACACATCCCTGTCAATAATGTCCAAGTCTCGGTCTGAGTCACCACTGCTGAGTTCATCTTCAAGTGGGATATTTGATGTCTTGCTATTGCCGCCAGGTTCAAATCCGTCAGAGTCTTCATCAGGCTCTGAGTGGGGGTGTGAATGGTTATAACCCTGGTGCCATCGTTGTGACACACAGGTTATAAGCAATTGCTCCGCATCCTCCTGTCCAGAGCCATCAAGGTGGTAATTGCTTTCGCCATTTGAAGTTGCGGGGCTTGGAGCTTCGAAGTCTATAGAAAGTATATCTGGACCCAGGCCCGTATTAGCAGTAAGTACGTCTTGATGTTCTAAGGCTTTGGAGGTAGTAGGCATAGCTTCGAGCCTGTCCTTGTTGTGAGGAGTGTGTATGTGCTTGTCATGAGGAGTGCGTGTGGCATTGAACGCAAGTCGAGGTCGTTTGTGAGGTGTGGAGGTTGTGAGGGGATTGTGAGCCTGGCAGTGGTGTTCACGCTCATGCTTGCAAGGGATGTGATTGTTACAGCAGATGCAAAAGACGAGCTCCTGGCCAGTCATGCTGCCAGGAGTTGTAGAGCACAGGAAATGGGAACGCGTGATCACCCAACAGAAATCAATAGAATTAAACAGTTGCACGTGCACATTTCACCAAGTTGAACTAGAGAAAACAGGGTAAAATCGAACCATTACATCCTCTCCGCGTCTGCTTGAGCTAGCACCTTGCATACCGACACACATGCCTCTCAACACGGATGATGATACCCCGGAGCAACATACAGGAAGGCCCAGGAAAACTGCAAATAAGCAGAGTAAGTCGGATCAAATTAAAATCGTATAGTTCAATATGTCAATGCACTGGATTCATGTAACAGAAAGCAAGAATACCAGCCACCAGGCCAAGCAGGTATCTGCTACCTGTTCCACTCCTGAAAATGACAGCGACAGTGCTGTTGAAGAAGATGAAAATGGGGTCATGGCGCGCATTGCAAAAGCTAAAGGTACTGTAAGAAAACACAAAAAAAAAGGATGATAAAAACTTACCAGATGATGCTAGAGGAACTCAAATCACTTGAAGCGCAGAAGAAGGCCCTTGCAGCCACAATCTCAAAAGCCTCTGCCTCTGCCACGTCAGGGGCCACGATTGGGCACCCACCCTGAGGAGTGAGCATCCAAGAGGGGATGGGGCTATCAGACAACAAGCCTAAGTATGACGCAATCAGAGTGAGTCATACAAAACTTCACAAGGCAAAATGAACTTATCTTTGTTCAGCGTCTCATAAGGGACCTTGTCGCAGAGGTGGGGATCAATTGGGAGACACCATGGATGGAGATCTCAGCTGTCAAGAAAGTGAAGCTGTATCAAGCGGTGAGCTCACGCAGTACTGGTGGCAGCAATAACTAAGTGTACCTTGATCCCAGGCCCATGAAGAGGCTCCTTTCTTGAAGAAGTTTGTGAATGACTGGCCAACGCAAGCGCTTGCCATGCAGCTGTTGAAAAATAGGCAGGGCCATTCATACTGCCATGGCTATCTGGAAGTGCCGGATAAGTATGCTTACCTGAAGGATAACGCAGCCAAGAAAAAAAAAAAACTTGAAGCACTGGCAGATCACAGTGCCGGAGTAATGCCTCCGTTAGGCAAGGAGGAGGAAGGAATGAACGAAGATGGCGACGTCTCAACTGACACGCCCATCGCCACCTTGGGTCCAGCCGGTCCAGCCTCGGGTTTGAAATCCAAACGCATGGCGCCAGTGCTGGTGGCGGCTCAGCCAAGGAAGAAGCAGAAAAAAGTTGACACAACAAAGACTGGCACATGCTCCACAGCTAAAGGCAAGGGAAGGAAGAAACCTAGTTTTGTCGAGTCTGAGGGTGAGGAGGAGATCCAGGAGAGCAATGAGGTGAACCCAGAGGGTGTGGAAGGATAAGTGGAGGCAAAAGGGAGCAGAGTGTTGATGTTGTGTTCGCCTCGAGGCCGACAGCGCTGACATACAGTACAGTTCAACAAGGTACGTGTTGTATTTCCCACCTTCATGTCATGATATCGATCATCTTACCTCATGATGACAGGTTTTGGCATGTGGCTTTGAATTCTCAAGATACAGAGTAACAGATGGGTTGGCGGTACGGTAGCATGAAGAACTACCTGGATGTCAATTGGTAATTCTAATCATTAGTGTTTATAATTAATATGGATCCAGATCACTGTGGATCCAGAATCATACTATCGTTTGTGGGTGAAGATCAGCCAAAAGGTGTGCTGAAAGTAATCCAAAGAGGAATGATGATTATCATCCAACAATCTGTGATGACTATCATCCAATGATTGCTCCTTATCTTCATCTGAAAATCGGTACTTATTTTCAGGCAAAGATAAGACTGATTTACATCCAATGCAAATTACTGATATTGATCCTATGACCAAGACTGATTTTCAGTCAAGATCGATACTGATTTACATCCAATTGTAGGTACTGATTTTCATTCAATAATCGCTACTCATGTTCATCCTAAGATCGGCTGACAGATTGGCATTCTTTGTTAGGCTGATTTCCCACAAATTTAGAATGATAAGTAGTCTAATTTCGTCATCCTTTGTATTACTGATAATTACGCACATCTTACTGATATTCACCCTAAATATTAATTAATTTCACACCTAATTCAGCCAAATTTTAAGGTGAAGTTCATTCTATTTTTTGTTCACAGTGGTAGTCCAGTTCATCTCCAGACATTCTTCATGTACAACTTGGATGTTTCTTTGGCTGTGATGGTTTTATTGCAAGGGGTGACAATGGTGGCTTTACTGAGGCAATCTACCACCACAAACAAGGAGTCATATTCTTGGGAGGTAGGGAGGTCTGTGATGGAATCCATGGTGATAACTCCCCATACATCTGTGGGTACTTGGTTTGGTAACAGTGGTACTTGAGTTCTTGGCTTGATTTTGGTTGCTTGGCATGTGGCACATCCATCCACATAACTCTTGACAAAGGTGGATATTCCTGGCCACCAGAATTCTCTAGATACTATTTCATAGGTCTTCCATCTTCCTGGATGTCCTGTGGCTACATGGTTGTGATATCTCTTGACAATGTTTCTTCAAAGTGCATCATCTTTTGGAACATAGACTTGTCCTCTGAACAGGATGATTCCGTCTTCTAAGTTCCATTCTTCTAGGCCTTTAACAATGGATCTTGGGCCATTCTTCAAGATAGCTTCTATGGCGATGCTGACATCTTTGTTGTATTCCTGGCTTGACTTGATTCTTTGACATAGGGTTGTATCACCTAATACTGTGACTGCTGTTGGGCAGGCTGCGCAAATTGTGAAAAACTTGGTGTCCAGGAGGTGTTGAAACGTAATAAGTACATAAGTGTCTTATATATAGCAGTTACAGCATTAAAGGTAGTATACGTACAAATGATTACCATATTAGGGTACTCCATTACACAAAGTGGGCGCAAACTCCAGTATGGAGGGCACAACTCTTATCAGCATCACATGCAGTGATACTGAAGAGTTCTGGGGTGTTTCACATCAGGTGTCACTGAAAATGCGATATTGTAGACACCTTTACTCATCACTTTTATGCAAATGGACATGGTGGGACCATAGGGACCGGGTTTCCTATTTATAGGGGAGTAGAGCCCCTCTGAATATACAAGCCACTTCACTCTGTGCATACTTGAGCTACTCTCTAGAAACTCTACAACTCTACTCTCTACACCTTTACAAGGTGAGACTCCATATACCTTGTTTGCTGCACTGGTTGCTGTGCAACAGGTTATGGGCCCTGCTACATGGGTACCATTGCGTTCATTGTGAATGATGATGATTGTCAAGCCGTTTGACTACGTTTGCTGTTGTTGACAACATCATCGAGGCTACCTTTGGCAACCTGGCATTGTGTCCCTTAGAAGGGCACAATAAGACCCCATCGTGAGGCACTGACCAGTTTTCAGTAGGAGAATGTAACAGACACCTGGGGCAGCTTCTACCTTGCTAGTATGAGAAGACAGCTAATGCCAAGGCTCTCTTTTTACTCATACCAGTATTGTGAATAGCTTTGCTGATGCCTCACAAGCCTTCACAGATACTATGTCATCCCAACTTAACACCTTTGTCACTGTCTTTGATGGTCAGGATTATGGCAGCTGGGCATGTGCAATGAAAGCCTTCTTGATGGCACAAGGCCTTTGGGGTTTTGTTGACGGCACTCACACTGATCCAGTCAAACCCTTCAAGCCTGTCCAACCCAAAGATATTGCTGATGACGCTTCTAAGAATGACCGGGATGCTTACAATGTCCAGATGGAGTTATTTAAAGCAGAAACCAAGTCTTATGATGAAGCAATGGAGTCTTACCCTGTCAACTTAAAACACTGGCAGGATAGGAATTCCATGTCGATTGGCAACATTACTCTTCATCTCTCTGCTGCTATTCAGCAGAATTTCGCTTCCTATACTGAGGCTGACGACCTCTGGCATAACCTTCATGATGCTTACTCTATCCCCTCTGTGCTGAGCATCTACAAAGACTTCAAGGAGGTGATTGGCATTCGGTTTAATCTGAATCAGCACCCTGGCTCAGTCTTTGACAAAATGGCTGCTGCCATTGGAAGCCTCTCTGAAGTCAAGTTTGGCTTTGGTATATCTACATGAAACATGGAGCTTGATCCGCTTCTTCAAGCTATGATCCTCATGGCTAACTTTCCATCTAAATGGGAACACCTTATTCCCATTATCTTATCATCCACTTGTCTCAATCAACTCTTGTTGATTGATGTCTGGATGACTATTATAAACCATTATGAGATGGAAGCTAACCAAGGATGGGTCAAGAGCAGGCAATCTGCCCAGAAGATCTCTGCTGTGAAGTGCAAGCGCAACAACCCTTGCTTTAGCAAGCAGGGTGGTCAGCAGCAGCCTTCATCATCCTCCCAACCCTCTAACCAGCAGCAGCCTAACAGCCAGCGCAGTACTAGAGGTGCAGGACAAGGCAAGTCTTTCAAGGGCAAGAGTCATGGTCAACCTCAAGGCCACTCTCACATTGCATCTGTTGCTGCACTCCCATCTCCCACTTCATCCATGATCGCCCATATCAGGCCCTCATCTGTTACCACCTGCACCGTCTCTAAGTCCCCTCCTACTACTAGGACTCTGGGCATTTACCCCTCCATCAATAACGCAATTACGCTTGCTGAGTGTTTGGAAGTCCCTGCAACTATCCAAACAATGAAGATGCTTGAGCAGCACTTCACCAATTTCGATCATGAAGTCCACACATGTTCCAATTGAAACTACGATGAGGAGTATGACTCTGAAGTTGATATCAACATGTTGCAGCTGGGTCCTTCCAATCATATGTGTCACGTACCATGCCATGCGGTCATGTGACATTCAGCGCACATGCAAAGGTGCGCACTGCCTGTGAAGGCATGCAAAGAATATCGTGCCTTGAGACATCGCATGATAAGAATATGTTTGGGTTGCACGTGACTGTGGGAAGTTCCAGTCATGTGACCGGGTCAGGCTTATGCCCATGCCAGCTTATCAGAAGCTGAGGTCATTCCAGACCCTTATCTTGGGGTTCTGATGGATATTTCTGATGGACATCTATTATTAGTGTTATCTCCCTGTAGTGAGTCATTGTGACTCCTATCATCTCTGATGGCCCTTAAGGCTGTTTGCCTTGTGTTGTGGAGCCGTGGAGTATCACTGATGGACTGATCTTATTGGAGGATAAGCCATATGCTTATCTTCAAGTCATAGTTAGCTTGGGACTCAGGTTGAAACCCAGTCCTTGGAGCAGTATATAGGGTTGAGCTTTGGATGATAGAGTCCTTAGCTTTGTATTCTCATATTCCCCTCATGTCTAACATGGGGTTTCCCTGTTAATGCATTGCTGTCCCTTCCTTTGTGTCTCTTGTCTTGTTGTCCCTTTGTGGACTCTATCTATGGCTGTTCCCATTCGTTGGGGCAGTCCTTGTTGTCATTTGGCTAGTTGAGGCGTCATTCCAGCTAGCATCGGTTCTCATCGAGGACATGGTGTTCCTGTGCAGTGGTCAAGGCTGTACAGAAGGTAGCATTGGGTCGAAACATTACAATATGGAGGACTTTGAGCGCACAACTACCTACGGTGAGTCAGAATTGGCCTCCGTCTTCGAAAATATGTCAATGGACTCACATGACTCTGATAAAGAGAATTGTGCTCCAACTCCCAAGTCTGGGGAGTATGAACTATATGAAGAAGGGTATGTCGGTCTTCCTCCTCTGGAAGTTGCAGTTGCCTCTGGCAAATCCTATCATCTTTACACAAAAGATCGGTATGGTAATGTTACGCATACACAAACTATCAGAGCTTGCAGTTCAGCTGAGCTGATAGACATCATCTATAGACAACATCAGGACTTTGTGCGTAGGCAAGGAGAAGCCATGATGAGAGGAGAGATGCTGGAGCCTACAACTCCAGAAATGTGGAATGCAGAGCTGTTGAATGGGTCTCGTGCACCAACACCTGAGCCTGATCTTTCAGCGTGGGACCCAATGATGAACAACAAGGACATGGTTTCCCTTGATTGGGGAACAGATGAAGAAAGGTATGCCTTTCTCACACAGCACTTATACAATGCTGACTATCAGACAGCCTTGGACATCTTACTACAAAGTATAAGGAAACCAAGTTGTAAAAATAAAAATGTACTGTCTGTAGTGTCTCCATTGTACAGTATGAATATCGGCACTCTTGATGTTTTAAAATGTGAGCATGATCAATATTTCACACAGTGTGCTAAGTGTCGAGAAAAAGTAAGCTCTGTGTGGCTATTAGACTCAGGAGCTTCGGCGCACTTCACTAGTAAAATTAGTGACTTCATTGAGTATGAGCCAGCAAAAGAATCTGACTGGATACTGGTTAGAACTGCGTCTAATACAATCTATGTAGAAGGATCTGGAACAGTGCTTCTAAAGCACTATATAAATGAAACTCTAGTAACTACTAGAGTACATCCAGTTCTTTACATACCTAAAATGACAATGCGGTTGCTTTCTATGGGAGCATTTTTACAACAAGGTATGCATGTCATGGGCAACGTGCAGCATATTACCTTATACCATAAAGTACAATCATTTGTCCAATGTAAACCCATTTTAAGTGGACATCCATTATATTGGCTAGATGTGCAATCTATTGAAGTAGAAGCACAGTTGGCAGAAATGTCACTGATCTACAAAGTAGATTACAATCTTATGCATTGTTGCCTCGGACACCCATCCAAAGAGGTTCTAAGACATGCAAAGGATTATACAAAGGGTTTTCCCAATGGAAGTACAATTCCTACCACTGATGGTATCTGTCCAGGATGTGCGCAAGGCAAAATGCCTGCAGCTTCTCATCCACCATCTGATACTAGGGCTAAAGCTCCTTTTAGTCATGTTCATTCCGATCTAAAGAGCTTCCCCATACTGTCATACCACAAATATACATATTTTATCATCTTCCTAGATGATTATACTTCATATGCATGGGTATCACTCTTACGTGACAAAGCCTTGGCTATCGGCGTGCTTAAACAATGGTTAGGGTTAATTAAAAATCAATTTAACACTACCATAAAAGAGTGGATGTCTGATGCCGGCAGTGAATATAAATCAGATGTGTTCCTTAAAACTTTAAAGGATGACAGCATTACAGTGCTACAAAGCGTACCTCACACGCCACAGCAAAACCGGTGTGCTGAATGCTTTATGCGCACAATTATGGGACAAAGCACTGTCAATGTGACTTGATGCTTGTATACCACAGTCTTGGTGGGAATTTGCAGTACAACATGCTGTTCATTGTTATAATAGAACACCTATGAGTCGCCTTAAATGGCAAACACCATATTTTCTATTAAATGATGAAATTCCAGACATTTCACATCTCAGAGTGTTTGGATGTGGTGCTTATGTGCACATCCCAGAAGCTCGGTGTATAAACAAATTATCCCCCAAAAGCGAGCTTATGATCTACTTAGGTAGACCTTCTGGAATGAAAGGTGATGCTTTTATGCATCATCATAATACCATATTCTACTCAGACAAAGCACTGTTTGATGAAATGTTATTCCCAAATTGTACTACTGGACCTAAAGATGGTAGAACAAGAGGAACAACCCAATTGAATAAACCTCCATCTAATCAACCACCCATTGATGTGTCTGAAGACACCACTCCTGGTGATCTTGACTCACAACTCCCTGAGCTAATAACAAAAAGGAGAAGCGCTCGACAACCCGACAGGGTTGATCAGGTTCCAAATGAACCTGAGGCTGCTGTTCAACCTGACAAGCTGCAAGCTCCACCTCCTGTACCAGATCCTGTACCTCCTCTGTTTGAACTGAGGAGATCTGGATGTTTGAGGAAAACAACTACCCTTCCTGAAAATGTCTATGAAGATAAACCTCCTAGTAAAACACTAGCAGACATTGAGTGAAGTCATACTTGGCAAAAACTGGTAACAAACCAGCCAGGTAGCTCTTGGCAGTGTTCACGCCAAGATCAGCTGATTTCAGGAGGAATTCCTGAGCAAATCAAGCCTGATCCTCCAAGCACTAAGAGTGACTCTTCGCATGACTCAGAGGATGAAGTAGATCAGCAGTTGCTGACCCACCTTGCTCAGGAAGGGGGAGTCAAATTCCTGGATCTATTGCTTGCCAAAGCAATTTCACCGCTAGATCTGGAATCACCTGATACCTCCAATATTCATGAATGGACCTTTAGGGACATTCTAAAAATGCCAAGTGATATACAGGAGGAGTGGCGTAAAGTGTGTCGTGAAGAGTTAGAGTCTCTTCGCAAACGCAAAGTCTTTGAACTAGTTGACCCACTGAAAGGCAGAAAGGTCATAAAGAATTGATGGGTATTTGACTTAAAGAAGTCAGATGGCCGGAAGAAAGCTAGGCTTGTAGCCAAAGTGTTACGTCCTTGCGGAGATGTAAGTTACTTGACGTGAGTCTGATACGATGATTCGGTGACTAGCCAAGGGCTCAGAGGTTCAGAGTTCAAGTGGACACGCGTGATGGCGGTCAATAGTTCCTGTGGGTTCAAGTAGTTCAGTGATTCAGTGACTCGGTGATTCGATGAGGCTTTGCAGCCAAACAATGGAAGAGCAGAGGGAGACAATGGGATTCGCAAGATAAAGGCGAAGACAAAGCTGGGGTACAAGCGGATACAAGCTACGTCTTATATACCCAATAATAAGGAGAGATGAGTCGGAAGATGTGAGTCACGTCTGAGTCATTGTATAGTACAGCCTTCAGGGCATAGTACAGGGATCCTAGGAATGAGTCATCGTATAGTAGATGAGTCAGTGATGGTGAGTCATAACAAAGGGACAACTTGAATAGAGAACAATGGAGGGGATGAAACGGGTAAAAGTATGTCAAAAGGAATGAGTAAGTAAAAGAAAAATGATAGTCCAAACATGTTATGGTCATGACATGACCCCCTTTCTAAGATAGCACGTCCTCGTACTATCAGTCAACGTTGTTTTCATCGTACGCATAACTGTCTGCGCAACTCTCCCAGTCTTCTACTTCTTCATCGCCGTGGTAGTAGTCGCAGGTAGTACCCACGTTCTTGTGACTAGGAGGTACGATGCATGTGGGCTTACCGTAACATATCGTATGGGGGCGCCAGCAGAAGCGCGCCGGGTGCCCTACTTTGTTACAATAGAGGCAGGGACGTTGGGAAGGGCGTTTGGGACCCCGGGTAAAGCCCCTGGGGGTCCATGGTTGATTGGCAATGGCGGGGCGGGTAGTTTTGGGATCGTTGCCAGGGTGTTCTTCGTCATGAAGCTGTGGCATGCCAAGCCACCTAATGTCGTTGCCGCGACCCTCTTGAATGATGTCGGCAACCGTCTGTGTGATTTCGGGGGCGTTGGCAAGAGGGATAGGGGTGGTGTTAGAGAGGTAAGGGTGGACGCGGGCATGGGCTTGGGCAGCAGTGAGGCGGTTGAGTATAGGTCCTGCCTTGTAACGCCAGTCAATCCAGGCGCGTGTGAGGGTGACTTCGCGTTCGCGCAGCTCTTCTTCCTCAGCCAGGAGTGAGCGATAACGACTCACATCAGCAATGACTCCCTTATCATTAACGGCAAAGAGGGAGATGTCAACGGCGGTGGTGTCCTGGTGGTCAGGAGAGAATATGGATAGGTCGGTGTTGTTAATGAGAGGAGAGGTGGGACCGATGAAAGGAGCAGCCTCTAGCGTCCAGCCATAGTGGTCAGGGCGAGCTCCCCCTGGTTGGTATCTAGCGGCAATGACATAGTGGTGTTGTTCGACATGGTCGAGGGAGAATTTAATATAGTGGGGCCAGCGTCTGGTCCCATCAGCAACAAGCATCTTTTGACCATACCTGCCATGGTTAGCGATGGTCGGGTCATAGCGCATGAACCCGTCTGGAATGTCCAGGTCCAGAAGGGTGTCAATAGGACTCTCGGCAGGGGTGTCAGACTCGTTTGGGAACAAAACGTCGCCTATGCGGTCGGATAGGGAAATGGTAGATGTGATCAGGGTACTAGGAAGGGTAGCTGTTGGTGGGGTTTGAGGAGGGAATTCGAGTGAGGGAGTGGGAGAGGACATGATAGTAGAGGTTGTGATGGAGCGAATAGTGATGGGGGTTTGTGAAGGTTGTGTGTCTTTATGTATGGTTCGTATGGCTATCGGATGTTCCTGGTAAAATTCTTTGATCAATTTATCCGCAGAGATATTGGCCAGCGGTTCCCAGCTGTCATGGGCGTCGGAGAAACCTTTCCACCGGACTAGGTATTGGAGTTGTTGGCGTCTTCGTCTGGCGCCAAGAATCTTCTCTACTTCCCATTCAGGTTGTCCATCCACGAGGTCTGGAACGGGTTCCTGATATTTATTCCCATTTAAAGGAGTTTCTTTGTAGGGGGTGAGTAATGAGGCGTGAAATACGTTATGGAGCTTCCATGTCGGAGGGAGTTTGAGCCGGTATGATGTACATGAAACAGCCGCCGTGACCAGGAAGGGTCCATATCTTCTGGGCGCAAGTTTTGCTGATGGATGGGTGGTGTTAAGGTTTCGTGCCTCAAGCCATACACGGTCGCCAACGTAATAGGGTGTGAAGTTTGAGGGTGTTTCCAGTGTTTGTGACTTCCAGAGGGCTTCAGCTGCATCTTTTCGTGCCTGGGTAAGGGTCTGGAGTCATTCATTTAGTGATGGGGATGATGTGGTGCGAGTAGTCTGGTGAACCCGTGGTATATGTCCCATTATAAGTTCAAATGGGGCTTTCTTGGTGGTAGTGTTTGGCCACGAGTTAAGTGTATACTGCGCTAATGGCAGCCATCTGCTCCAGTCAGTCTGATGGTAATTGGTGAAGATACGGAGGTATTGATCCAGCCTTTGGTTCGTCCTTTCAGACTGGCCATCGGTCTGTGGATGATAAGCAGTGCTGGGGTTATGGGTGATGGATAAGATACGTAAGAGTTCTTTTGTGATAGTGGCGAGGAAACAGGGATCTCTGTCCGAAATGATACGTGATGGGAGTCCGTAATGGGGAAGTACGTAAGTGGCATATAATAATGCTGTTTCAGCAGCGTCGATGGTTTCATTGCAGGGGATGAAAATAGATGCTTTGGAAAAGGTATCCGTAATTGTAAGTAAGGAGTTGTAGGTGTTAGAAACTGGGAGTTTAACGATGAAGTCCAGTGCGATGGATGTAAAGGGTAGTGTGTACGTATCAGAGGGGATGGGGAACGGAGGTGGTTTAGGTTTCGTGGGGTTGTTTTTTCGTGATTGACAGACGGTACAACCTTTTACGTATTCTGTGACCGCTTGTTTCATGTTCGGCCACCAATAGTCACGAGCTATAGCCCAAGTGGTGTTAGAAATTCCTGGGTGACCCGCTGTAGGTGAGTCATGATAGAGTGAAATTACCCCCCTCCTTAAGGAGAGGTCTTCCACGACCGCTAGTCGGGTATCGTACCAAAAGAAATTTCCTTCTTTCTTGAGGCTAAAGGTGGTGGCCCACTTGTCTAGGAGACTTCGTTGGTGTAATTGACAGGCTTTCGTACGTTCATCAAGTGAGGATGAGGTTGCTGCTTGTATGAAGAGGTGATTAGGGAGGACTGTGACGTCAGTATTATCAGAGGAGCCGTCGTCGAAGTCAGGTCGTCGAGATAGTCCGTCCGCTTTGTTTGTTGTTCCCGCAATATGGATGAGTTTTATGTGGTAGTCGGCAAGATGGGGAATGTATCGTGCGACTCTTCTGTTTATATGCTGAGGTTTGCGGTAGTATTCTAGGTTTTTGTGGTCTGTGAAGACCGTGATCGGGTGGGGTGAACCGAGGAGAAGGTGTCGGTACTGGGTGAGACCGCGATATATGGCTAGGAGTTCTCTATCATGGATGTCGTAGTTTCTTTCGGCATCATTGAAGGTCTGTGAATGAAAGCCTACTGCGACATGTTTGCCCCTATCATCCTTTTGAGTGAGGATGGCTCCTGTGGCGAACGCAGAAGCATCTACTTGGAGAAAGAAAGGATCAGTGAGCTTGGGTTGTCGGAGGCATGGGTTTGACAGGACAATGTCGATCAGTTTGTCCATGGCAGTGCGGCATTCTGGGGTCCAAGAAAAAAGATGTTCTTTCTTAGTGAGAGTAACAAGTGGTCGTGCAATATTGGCGTAGTCAGGGATGAAGGGGCGTTGGTAACCGACTGTTCCCAGGAAGCTACGTACTTCTTTAACTGTCTTCAGTTCCCTGGGCCAGGTGCGTAATCCGTCAGCTTTCTTGGGATCGATAGTGATTTTGTCCCCTTCTACGATTGCGCCTAAGTACTCAATGTGAGTCTGTTCAAATTCACACTTTGAGGGGCGAAGGAAGTACGACTCCAAGGTAAAAAGATCAAGTACATCATGAACGATCTGGCGGTGACGCTTGCGGTTGTTATCAGTAGCGATCAGGACATCGTCCATATAGACATGGAGTTCCGTGGGATATTTTCTGGTGAGGGGGCGGAACATTTTCTCCATGGCTCTGCAGAATGTCGCTGGGGAATTGGTGAGCCCAAAAAACATAACGGTTGGTTCGTAAAGGCCAAAAGGGGTTTTGAACGCTGCCGTCCATTGGTCTTCTTCTCTGATACGAATGTTGTTATAGCCCCAGCGTATATCAAATTTGGTGAACAATGTTTTGCCCTGAAGATGATCGAGGATATTGGAAATGAGGGGAAGGGGATACGTGTCACGGACAGTCCACGAGTTGAGCTGTCGATAGTCCATAATGGGGCGCAATTTGCCGTCCTTCTTAGCGTGGTAGAACATTGGTGATGCATAAGGGGACTTTGACTCTTTGATGTAACCTTTCGCAAGGTGTTCATCAATAAACTTCCGGGTTGCTTCCAGCTCAGTTTCTGTTTGATGGTAGAGGGAGCAGTCCATGGTGGCTGGTGCGCCTGGTTTAAGTGTGATAGCGTGATCTTCTTCTTGTGCTGGCGGAAAGCGTTGTGCAGCTTTCTCACTGAAAATTTCCCAGTGACGATGGTATGCTTCTGGCAGTTGTTCGCAGATTTCCTCCCGTTCAGTGTCTGTTATGGTTTGGGCTTCACGAGTGACAACTGGTTGAGGAAGGGTGCGCTGGTAACTGGCGGTTTCAATGGTGATATCTTCCCCTTCTAGGGTATTGGAGTTCCAATTAATACGGGGATTAAATATTTGAAACCAAGGGTGTCCCAGAATGAGGTGGTCATGTCCTAAGTCAGCAACAAAGAATAGTTGTTTGACTTTCTGTGTTCCTCGGCTAACCCACAGGTTACAGTAGTCTGTGATTCTTCCTGCTTGGTTTTCTGAACTGTCAACGTTATTAACACGTCGTTCTTGGCGAAGGGGGCGGGTACCCATTCTCAGGGAATTGATGGTGCGTTTGTCGATGAAATTGTGGGTGGCGCCGCTGTCTAGCAGGGCTTCAAGGGTGGTCTTTCGGTGGTACATGCACATGGAAACTTGAATAGTCATTGAGTCTGGTTTCGTACTGTACATGGTAGCCACTGTTGCCGAATCTTCGACCGCAAGAGTTCGGCATCTCAAAAATCCTCCCCCATATCCTGTCTGTCAAGGTACTCGCCACGTTCTTCTTCAGTCATACTCCCAATAAGGGCACGGATTTGTTGTATCTTGTTCAGGGCAGGCGTCGTGGCAGGCGTAGTGGGAGTCGGAGTAATGGGTGTAGGGGTGTCAGTAGCGCGTATGCGAGGATTGTTGGTGTTCTTTGGACAGTTTCTCGCCATATGACCTTGTTGGCGACACCGGAAACAACGGCCCTCTTTCCTATATTGTTCCTGTTCGGTATCAGTGAGTCGTTTGAAAGGAATAGGGGTATCAGTGGCGTCAACATCCATGGGAACAACATTGTTATTGTTGGTACGTGTGATGGTGGTTCGTTGATTCCTGTTAAACTGCCCCTGACGTTGACCTATAAGGTTATTGCTATAGAGTTCGCGGACCCTCCTGACTTCTTTCCCTGCTGCTGTTTGCCATTCGTCCATGGTACTTGGGGTGTTTTCTCGATCTATAACTCGTCGGTGAATGTTGGGACGTAGTCCTGCCCTGTAGCGTGCAATAGTGCCCAAGGCGTCGAGGTCCCATCCTGCTATCTTGGCAAGGCGGTTAAAGGTGGCGTTGTAAGTGTCTATGTCAGTACCGTCCATTCTTAGACTGAAGAGTTGGTCCGTAGCCGTCTGTTTCTTGGCCGTATCCCCCCAAGCATTCGTAAAGCCATTCTCGAAGTTTGTCCAGAGTGAGGCATCCGACTTGTCTTTATAGCCTGCTGCGCCGGTGGTGGTGATTTTGACAAGGTCTTCCATTAACATAGTGACCCAGTCATCGAAAAATGGTCCTTTAATGTATGTGAGTGCTGTGATGACCTTTGTGAAAGGAAGACTGATGGATGGGTGATCGGCGTTTAAGAGGCAGTATAATTTAAATTCATTGAGGAATTTGTCAGATGTGCTTCGATCCCCCATGAATATTCCTGGGGAACGCCCTGGAGGCTAGTGGGGGTACGAGTACTAGTAGTCATGGTGGGTGTTATGGACGGGACGACGGATGTGGTTTTTGGTGCCGTGAGAGGGTGAGTGCCTTGGAGTGTGACCGTGGTTTGTATCTGGGTCGCTGCTGTGGTTACGGTGGTATCTGAGGAAGTGGTGTGTGGTTGGTACTGTGGGTGGCTAGGGTCGGTGATGTTCCAATAGCCTAAGCCGTAAGAGTTTTCTTTGGCAATACGAAGTGTTCGTCGAGTGTAGAATTCTCTTTTGTTATATGTGAGACCAAACCAAGCGTCTAGTTTCCCGTCGTTGATAAACTCAACAGGTACGCTCTTTGGTTCGTCTGGATGGGGTTCAGTGATGTAGTAACCGGCTTTAGCGTTTGCGGGTTTGTACCAATAAGCAGATCCTTTGATGTGTACTGGTAGATCGTCGGTTAATCTTCGTTCGACGATTACTGGGGTGTCTTTGTCAGGGAAGGTAACTTCAACAGCCGCCACGGTGATTCAAAGATACAGAGTTATGGGGGTGCAGGGTTTCGATGAAGACAAGAGAGTGGAATCAGCTTTGTCTTATGTTACGTCCTTGCGGAGACGTAAGTTACTCGACGTGAGTCTGATACGATGATTCGGTGACTAGCCAAGGGCTCAGAGGTTCAGAGTTCAAGTGGACACGC
The DNA here is from genome assembly GCA_015025155.1 of Lactarius quietus. Classification (NCBI taxonomy): domain Eukaryota; kingdom Fungi; phylum Basidiomycota; class Agaricomycetes; order Russulales; family Russulaceae; genus Lactarius; species Lactarius quietus. The sequence goes on along the minus strand of WITN01000300.1, from coordinate 14,148 downwards.
GTGATGGCGGTCAATAGTTCCTGTGGGTTCAAGTAGTTCAGTGATTCAGTGACTCGGTGATTCGATGAGGCTTTGCAGCCAAACAATGGAAGAGCAGAGGGAGACAATGGGATTCGCAAGATAAAGGCGAAGACAAAGCTGGGGTACAAGCGGATACAAGCTACGTCTTATATACCCAATAATAAGGAGAGATGAGTCGGAAGATGTGAGTCACGTCTGAGTCATTGTATAGTACAGCCTTCAGGGCATAGTACAGGGATCCTAGGAATGAGTCATCGTATAGTAGATGAGTCAGTGATGGTGAGTCATAACAAAGGGACAACTTGAATAGAGAACAATGGAGGGGATGAAACGGGTAAAAGTATGTCAAAAGGAATGAGTAAGTAAAAGAAAAATGATAGTCCAAACATGTTATGGTCATGACACAAAGGCTTATCTCAGGTTGAAGGCATTGATTATGACAAAATATTCTCACCCGTGGTACAGTTTGAGACTGTTTGGATGATGTTAGCGCTTGCAGCAGTGAAAGATTGGCACATCTCCAGATTAGATGTCAAAACAGCCTTCCTATATGGTGAACTCGATGAGGAACTTTATATGGAACAACCTGAAGGGTTTAAAAACCCCCGCCAAAAAAATAAAGTGATGCATTTAAAGTGTGCTATATATGGACTGAAACAAACTGCTTTAGCACGGTGGAAAGCACTTGATAAATCCATGGCTACATTAGGATGCACACACTTACTATCAGACTCTGGTTTATTTGTTAACGCAGATAAAACCATTGTAGTGATAGTATATGTTGATGATGTTCTATTCCTTGGAAAGAACAAATTAGACATTAGTTCTCTAAAAGAATGCTTTATGAAAATCTGGGAATGTAGAGACCTTGGTGATACCCAAGAGTTCTTACTCATGCGCATTATTAAATCCAAGGGTCAAATCCTTGTTGATCAAGTAGATTATCTACATAAAGTGTTGCAGCATTTTAAACTCACAAACGCGAAAGTGGTCCCTACACCACTACCTGAAGGGTATCAACCAGTACCCAATAAAAGTTCACCAGACCCAGAAATTTGTGTGTCATTCCAACAAGTGATAGGATCACTCCTATACATTATGATTGGAACATGACCAGACATTGCCTATGCAGTGACTAAACTTGTGCAGTTTGCTGCAAACCCTATGCAAGGCCATTTAAATAGGGCACTATATATTTGCTGCTATCTAATTGGTACTTCAAGTTATGCTTTAGTCTATAATGGCAAAAGTGATGGGGGTTTATTAGCATACACAGACTCTGATTGGGCTTCTGACCCAACAACGAGAAAGTCTACTACAGGCTACTTAGTTAAATTAGCAAATGGAGTATTCTGTTGGAATTCTAGAGCACAGAAATCAATTGCGCTGTCTTCCACAGAAGCAGAATATATGTCTATCTCAGATATGAGTAGACAGTTGGTCTGGATTTGATCTCTTTTTGAAGAGATTGGAATATCCTTAGCACCAATTCCATTATGTGGAGATAATCAAGGCTCCATATTCCTTGCTTCTAATCCTGTACAGGAAAAGCAAATAAAACATATAGACCTATGCTACCACTACATTCGCAAAATCATTTGCTTAAAGAAGATTGAACTATTGGTCATTGAAGGAGCTGAGAACCCTGCCAATTTATTTACTAAGAATCTGGGACACATAAAGTTTCTTAAATTTAGGGAACAACTAGGACTTGAGTTTTACTCATCCTAGAAAGAGGACGAAATCATTGCATAGATCTCAGAAGAGCCTGACGTTCAGATGGCATACCTATGCATCCAAGTCAGACCCAATAATTTTGGAAGATGTGTTGAGCAACACCTTTGCATGACACACTCGCTGAGAAGTGGAAAAGATCAAGCTTTACCAAAAGTTCAGCCTCAGTCCGAATCTTCTTCATGCAACTCTTTCTCTCTCAACACTGATGACATGATGAAGAAATACGACCTTTGAATAATACACGAATGATTCTTTGATTGCTGTCATCAATAATAGTCTCTCTACTGTACTATATTACTTTGCTCAGTACATACATGGTATACTTAGCAAGGGGGAGTGTTGAAACATAATAAGTACATAAGTATCTAGGGATTGTCATGGGTGTGATGAACCCGTATGGGTCACGGGTAGGGTTAAGGCGGGTAGGGGTCAGCGTAGCAATTCTCTACCTGGCACAAACCCGTACCCCAAGCACAGGTCCTATGGGTTTTCCCTAGGTTTTTCACAGCAAATGCTATTCACAAGAACGACAAATATAGCATTATCAAGTAGACCAGATGGCTGGTCAATGCTGTGGCATAATTCACTGCACCGCCACTTTGCCCATCATTGTTCTTATCTTGGGAATGGCTACATGAATGGTATGAAGCTTGTTCTTCCACCCTATTGCATTTCCCTGTTGGTGAGCACATCGTTCTCGTATTCATTCGGAGTTATGAATCCCAACATCGTCCCTAAACAGGCAACTCAGATCCATGCCCTCAATAACAGGGTCACGGTAGTCGTGGGCATCCAAATCAGTTCTCTGCACATGCAGTGCCTCCACCGCCGTCACTCAATGCCATGGTCCTCAAGTTACCTCTCCATACAACATTGCCGTCGGCATCATGCAACCCACCCATCTCTTGCTTGACACCCAAGTCGGCTCCTCTTATCAATTCACCCCTCATCTGCCTCCCGCTTCCCAAGACCATAGCCAAATGCTCCTGCAGAAACACACCGCTCTCATGCACCCTTAGATCCATCAAGATTGTCAAATTTTTGAACTTCTGACTTTTCTGAAACACTGTCATCACAGTCTTGCGCGCGTCCTGGCGGGGGTGCATTCATCAGATAGTCTGGCATGTTGCTCGGCGTGTTTGGTGTGTTATCTGTGTCATAGTATTATGATGGTACTGACCCTCGATCATAATCCTCATTGGCCTCTGTCGAGTCAAAATCGATCCCATATAGACTCCTAAGCCTGGTTCAATGCTTCGTATGCGGCTTATGCAGCACACCCAGATTACCGTGATGGCCCTCCCATGCTCACACCCTTGGACTTCTGATCTACTCCCATGGGCCACTGTGATTGATAATTCCTCGAATAACTCACTACAGATGGAGCACAACAATACGGCCAATGCAGCATTTCATGTGAAGTGCTAACAGGAGTGGGAGAATGCTCCAATGCCTGAGCCATCCAATAATCCGGGACTACCTGTCTACCTAAGCCCACTCTCCACCCTCACCCTCGCCAACGCCAACCTCCCATGGCCCACAACCCTGGCGGCACAATCACAATGATCGCAATCATGATGCCGACTGCAACCACAGCAACTGCAAGTGCAATCACGACATCTATGCCGGTCCCAACACCAATAAAGCCCCTGGTGACTGCGTGGCTGAGGCCACCACTTCAACCCCAAACCACTCTGACTTGAGCGGCTGCACGTCACTGCGCCAACCCCATCATGCCCAACCCAGGCTCCATGATTTAACATTACCTAGCTATCATTTAGATACTAGTAGATGACTGAATAACATTTATTTTCAAGTTTTACTACAAAAGCATTAAACAACAGCTTTTGCAGTTCAAGACAGGGTGGAAATGTGCGTTTGGCATGATTACATAATCGTTGCCTTCCTATTATGGCTTACCTGCACTTCTGTGCAGGTACCCATACCCATACATGGAAAAACCCATACCCTTAGTCATGGGTAGGGGTTTTCTGGGGTACAGGTATGGGTAGCCTGGTAAAACCCCAGGGTTACCTGTGCCAATCCCTATAAGTATCTTATCTATAGCAGTTACAGCATTAAAGGTAGTATACGTACAAATGATTACCATATTAAGGTACTCCATTATGCACAAAGTGGGCGCAAACTCCAGTATGGAGGGCACAACTCTTATCAGCATCACATGCGGTGATACTGAAGAGTTCTGGGGTGTTTCACATCAGGTGTCACTGAAAACACAATATTGTGGACACCTTTACTCATCACTTTTATGCAAATGGACATGGTGGGACCATTGGGACTGGGTTTCCTATTTATAGGGGAGTAGAGCCCCTCTGAATATACAAGCTGCTTCACTCTGCGCACACTTGAGCTACTCTCTATAAACTCTACAACTCTATGTCTCTACACCTTTACAAGGTGAGACTCCATATACCTTGTTTGCTGCACTGGTTGCTGTGCAACAGGAGGACACACAACTCATCCTCAGTTGCTATCCCCTCTTTAAGATCTGGACGCCTGAACAGCACATCAGATTTATTCTGCATGCCTGGCTTGTGAATGATGGAGAGCTTGAAACGTGACAGGAACAAAGCCCAACGCACTTGATGATGTGTGAGCTTCTGCTTGGTGGAAAAATAAACTAAATTGCCATGGTCAGACCAGATTTCAAGGTTATCATCATGTCCTTCAAGGTAATGTCAGAAAATGTCCAAGGCTCTGATGATGGCAAGGAGGTCTGTATCATGGATTTCATAATTCCACTCTGCTGGTTGTAGGGACTTGGAATGATAAGCAACAGGATGCCATCTGTTCAAGGCATCTGGTTGTTCAAGGATGGCCCTGTGGCGAAGTCACTGGCATCAGTGATGAGTCAGAAGGGTTTACTATGGTCAGGAAGAACAAGGACAGGGGCTGTGATAAAGGCTTGGATGAGGATGCAGAAAGCAGATTCCTGTGATGTGCCCCAAAGGAACAGAGTCTCCTTCCTAGTGAGGTCAAACAATGGTCTGGCAATGGTTGAAAAATCCTTGATGAAATGTCAATAGAAGTTACAAAAACCAAGGAAAGCTTGGACATGTTTGACAGTTTGTGGTGTAGGTCAACCAGTGATTCCTGCGACTTTAGCAAGGTCCATCTCGACTTGACCATTTGAGATAACAATCCCAAGGTATTCAATAGATGTCTGAGCAAATACACATTTCTCAGGCTTGAGGTACAGGTTGTGCTTTAAGAGATGTGAGAGGACTTCGTGGGTTAACTTGTCCAACAAGGCAGGATCTTTGGAAAAGATGAGGATGTCATCCAGATAGACTACAACATGTCCCTCATCTATCATGTCTTCAAAGATGTCGTTCATAAACTTCTGGAAGGTGGTAGGTGCATTGCAGAGACCAAAGGTCATGACAGTGGGTTCAAATAGGCCTAGGGGTGTCTTGAAGGCAGCTTTATGTTCGTCTCTTTCCCTGATACAGATATTGTTGTATCCCCAATGAATATCCAACTTGGTGAAGTATCTGGCAGCATGTAGTTTGTTGATTAACTCAGGGATCAGTGGCAAGGGGGCAGTGTTCTTGATTGTAATGTCATTGAGTGTGCAGTAGTCCTCAACTGGACGTAACTTGCCATCCTTCTTATCTACAAAAAATAAGGGGCTGGGCATAGTGGACTTGGAAGGGCAGATGTATCCTCTCCACAAATGTTCTGCGATATATTCTTTGAGTGCTTCTGACTCCTTGAGCGTGAGTCTGTAGATGCCACAATTGCACATCTTAGAGGCTGGTTTGAGTTCTATGGCATGGTCCCATACCTGATGTTTCAGAAGCCAGTGCAAGGCAGTTTCACCAAAAACTTTGAAATACTTGTGATACTGGGCAGGGATGTGATCAAGGGATTGCTTGGGTGCATTCTTTGCTGTGATAGCCACACTGGCAGTGGACTTTGATTGGATAGCAAGGTCATCATACTTGCTAAAACTGTGATGATACAAGAGGCTTTCCATGGCCTCCTGGGCAAAGGCATCTTCAGTTATCAGGGGTTCATTTTCTAGTGGATGTAAGGCATTGATGGTGGTAGCCCATGTCTGCAGCTTTTGGGATGTGATTACTAGGGGGTACTTGGACAAAGTACAATTCTTGGGGCATCTTGTGAAGGTGATCTGTGGTAATGCCCAGTCTACTTCTGGGTTGTGTGCATGAAGCCAATCTGTTCCTAGGATAATGTCATGGTCCCCTAGCATGGTAACATAGAGTTCTGATGTTTCTTCATGGTAGTCATCATCCATGGTCTTGACATGGATCTTCTGGATTGTAGTATACTTGACTGATCCCCTCTTATTGAGTGTTCCATCCACATTCTTTACTGGAAATGGGTCGACTAGTGTTTGTAGGGTGAGGTTATTCCTGGTGGTGAAGTCTTGATCTATGAATATCCCTTCTGCACCGCTATCCAGCAAGGCACATGCACTGCTTTCTTGTCCAGTTGTTTTTCCAACTAGAGTCACTCTGAGTGTAATAGATGGTGATTGTCTATTTCATATAGTATCACCAGGTACAGGCTCAGAGTCTACTGTCCCTAGGAGAGAATACCTATTCTCAAAACTGGTCCTGGACAGACGTAAAGTCCCCACTGACAGTGCAGCAGGAGGACACTTCAAAAATCCTCATTGACAGGGCAGGAGTGAGGGCATGGAATCATGACTTGGGGACGTGGGCTGTGGTACATGGCTGCTACCTGGGCTGGATGCTCTTTGGCATGTTCTTCTTTGGCATATTGATCTTCTTGGGTTACTGTGGCACAAGCTCTGAAGTCACTTTCTTGACGTGGATTTGGACATCTATTTCCTGTCCCTTGATTAAACTGGCTTGTCTTAACACGGCATTCTTTAGCCCTATGACTGGGTTTTCTGCAGTAGAAGCAAAGCTTATCCTTGAAGTGTCTGTCCTTTTCTGCCTTCGATATTTTTCCACCCAACAGGAGACATGATGGTGCTGAGGTAACATTGACTTGGGCATGATCTTCATCAGTGGTTATGGCATGGTTCCGTGGTCCTGAATTTTTGTTAAACATGGTAGGGGTGCTGTACATGCGCCAGAGTCGATCGAACTCTCTTGCTTTCTCCGCTAGGTCTTCTAGCATGGTAGGCTGTGGTGATACACCCATTATCTTCTGGTGTAATGCCATGGGAAGCACCTTTCTAAAGGTGAACATCTGGGTTTCTTCATTGGCTCCACTCTGGGAGGTGTAGGTCGACCAATCTTGGTATCATTCATTAAAGGGTCTTCTGCCCATCTTGGAGGTATACATGGCATTGGTGGCTTCCAGCTTTGAATATGCCAGGACAAAATGTTTCTTGAAACTGTTGTGGAACTGCACCCAGGTTCCGAAATCAACAGGCATGGCTGACAAGGCTCTCTTCTGCTTATCTTGAGCCCATTCTCCAGCAGATGTGCTGACTTTGAAGGGTGTTAGAGTGGCTGAAACCCTCTTTCCTTCATTGGAGTATGTGGATTCATTGAGGTAGTAGTAGTTCTCCAAATTGTTCCAAAAGGCTTCCACCTTTGCAGGGCTACTGTCAAATGACTCTGGGGAGGATCCCAATAACTTGGTATTTGCTGAACCAGACATGCTTGCTGGGGTACTTGGCATGCTAGGTGTACTGGGTTGACTTAGAGACATGGTGCAACTGGATAGTGCTGGGGTACTTTGGCACTGACTGGGAGTAGGTGTAGCTACATGGGGTGGGGGTAATGCTGGTGGGAGTGGGAATACTGTAGCTGAAGGTGTAGGCAAGAATGACTGTGATGCACAGTAAAAAAGAAAGTCAGGAAAAAGTCCACCAAAAGTCCAGTAAAAGTCATTGACTTTTCTTGACTGAAATGCAGGTTTTTTTGACTAATTTTTGACTATGAAAGTCAGGTTTTGGTCAAAGAAAAGTCATCTAAAAGTCATCAAAAGTCATTGACTTTTCCTTGACTGAAATGCAGGTTTTTTTGACTAATTTCTGACTACCAAAGTCAGGTTTTGGTCAAAGAAAAGTCATCAAAAGTCATTGACTTTTCCTTGACTAAAATGCCAGTTTTTTTGACTATGAAAGTCTGGCTTTAGTCAAAGAAAAGTCAAAAGGAAGTCATATACAAGTCAAGTAAAAGTCATAAATAAGTCACACTCAAGTCATGTACAAGTCAAGTAAAAGTCATACAAAGTCAGATAAAAGTCAATCCTAAGTCAGATAATAGTCAGATAATAGTCAAAGAATAGTCAGACACAAGTCAACTATAGTCAGGTGAGAGTCAAGATAAAGTCACAAAGCAGTCACAGAAAAGTCATTGAAAAAGTCCAAAAAAAGTCAAAAGAAAGTCAGGTTGAAGTCAAGTCACAGTCACAGTCACACTAAAGTTATGGATAATAATAATCATTATTATAAATAAAAACATAAAAATATTACTAATACTAAAAGAGACCCTACCACCCCACCTGCTCCCGCTCCACCCCGCCCCCTCCCTGCTCCCGCCCCCGCCCCCGCCCCTGCAGTGCCCCCCGCCCTCACTCACAATAGTGCCGCTTTACCACACCCTCCCGCAGGGATTAGTGTGCCACCATGCTTGCACAGCCCAGCTGCACCTCTACCACAGCAATTGGCGGCACTGGAAGGGTGCATGCCATATGCACTCTGCTGCATGCATGCATCCTCAGGCTGTGTCTGAGCGTCACAGCGATGCATGTGGTTGGTGGGTGGTTGCGACGTCATCATGGTGTGTTGTGGTTGATGGCCACGGTTGTTGTGTGCCATCATCGCGGGTACTGGAGCATTCGTGAGGCGGTGAGGGTGGCAGCGAGATTGTAGCCGGTATCCTGCGAGGGTTGCGATGAGAATGCGAAATAAGAGAAAATAAAAATACTCATCTGTCGGTTCGGTAGGTACTTGCGGTGTGAATGTGTCGTGCAAAGTGGGTGTGGGCATGGGACGGGACGGCGATATGTGCTGTGGAGAGTTCAAACCGGTCAGCATAGAACAGCAAAAGAAAGAGAAAGGAAAAACATACAAGAATTGTCATGCGATGTGGGTGTGGGTGGGCACAGCACAGCACGGCAATATGCGCTGTGGAGAGTTCAAACCGGTCAGCAAAGGATGGCAAAAGAAAGAAAGAGAAAAAAAAAACATACATGGTTTGTTTGGCCAGCTGGAAAGCGCCTGTAAAGTGGCCTGGTCAATGAGGTGGGTAGAGCAACATGATCTGCAGTGTCGTCAATTTGGAACAGTCAGCAAAGAAAGGGAAAACAAAAAAGAAAAGAATGAACCATGGGGCCAGGACACTGACCATGGTGCCAGCAATGACAATGCATCAAGATGGGGCGGACAGGGAGACCACTGACGGTCTCAGAAGGTTGTCATCCTTGTTGCAGGATATGATCTTCAGCATGTTGGAAGCTGAGGAGGGGAGGGGAAGTGAGGAGGGGAGGAGTGAGAAGGGTAAGGAAGAACATTGAGTGAACTTCGAATTCGTTGGCAGCCAGTGGTGCTTTATCCCATGCCACAAGATTAAGCCTCCGCAGTGCCAACCGAACACACAATTTTTTGTCTAAGTCAATTCTTAGGTGAGTGAACCAAAAATTCATTATAACTCATGAAATAAAATACATAAAGATGTGAATATATTTGGACAGACAAAGGACGCTGAGATATAAGGGGTCTTCTGCCAATGTTAAGCCATATAATTAAACCTTCCTGAATTATTCCACTTTTAGGTAGTTTGTGGTCACTCTAAACCAATGTCTTTTCTAAATTTCAAATAGAATAGATAAAAATGTGGGAATATTTGGGAGGGTATACCTTCTTAAACTCTACTGGACCTTCAGTTTAATTTAAGTGATTAGAGCAGCCATCACTGAGTTATTCAAATGGCAAATGTTAGTGCAAGCTTTGCTGTGATTGACTTGGAGTGGCAAATTGTTATAAGAGTGTCATGGCCAACGATGTCAATGTGGGGGATTGTGTGGCCAGGAAGAGGGTGGACTAAGGGAAGGCATGGTATGAGGGCAGGTGCATGAGAAAGTGGGAAGATTGGGCAAGAGGAGAATGAAAAGAACAGGGGAGAGAGGAGTGGGAAGAACAGAGAAAAAGAGTGATGAGATGAAAGGGCAAGGGGAACAGGAAGGGCAGGTGTCATTGTTTCAGGTAGTGATTGTCATGAGTTTCTGCAACCTGCAGGGATTGGGTGCAAGGGTCACTCAGATCTGGGTACACATCCTGGTTTCTCCACTCAAGCCCCAACCTGAACCTGAGCACAGGTTGTGGCAAAATTTTTACCACAATACTGAGCCATACTTACATCTACTATGACACCATGTTTACCAATTCAGCTCACAGAATTATTGATGTTACTACCACAGTGTAGCGTTTCCACCAAACGCTGATCCGACTTGGATCCGAAGGCTTCCTTGAATCAACGATGAGCTAAGCGCAAGGCTTACAACTCCGATGATAACTCATGAAGGGCGATAAACCAATAAAAGGTCCCCTTTATAAGGCCTAACAAGGTGATGACTTTGACACACAGGTTGGCAACAAGATAAGCAAATAGTCACACAGACCAATGACTCTGCTATAAGACTGCTTTGGCAATACCTGAGATGAATACAGGTGGAAGTCCAAGACAACTAAGCTAACGACTACTGGTGAAACCTGCCTAGTATATATAGTACTTTCAAGCTAGCTTTAAAGCTGAGCTTGAACTATAGTAACACGACTCACGACCTAATCTGCCAATGAGAATTGTCCATCAAGCCACAGGGGCTTATCATGAAACATACAGTACATGAGGCATAAGGCCCCACATGAGTCAGAGATAACACAACTATGAGTCAGAGATAAGAGTAACACATGACTCACAAATGACATCATAGAACAAGATAAAGAGATAACAAATGTCAGGGCGCAATACCAGCGCATCAGAAACTGTTCCATCAGAACTTCAACCATAAAGGGAAATGTCTAGACCTTCAGCTATCAGGAATCGTCTCTGACCTCGTGCCTACCGTGGTCCTTCCATACCCTTCCATAATCTTCCATTCTTGATATCTTCAACTGGCACTCGGGAATTCCGCATCCAAGGCAATGTTCTGTCGGGTATTCCTCCTCTGACAACCATCCTTGGTCTTCTTCTGGACTTGGGAATTCCGCCTCCAAGGCCCCTACGAGTCCCATGACTTATGGATTAGATCAGCTATCACGTGAACCGTGTGATCTGGGACTATTCCATCCTTGAAGTCCCGTGGCTTATAGATTAGATCAGATACATGGCATGATCTGGGACCTTCATGTGATGAGATCATGTGACCTTCATCCTTCCTGTAACGCTTGTGCCAGTATCTGAGGGCGATGGGTGGACGATCATTCCACTCACTAACTGGCGTATATGGAGGGCTTCGTCCTCCTCCACTTCATAGTCTTCTTCTTCTGCCTCAGGGTATCCGTCTGCCTGGGCCCATACGAGAGCGCGTACTTCTTCTTCTTCTTCACTATATTCTGGCTGACCTAAGACCCAGGTGTGCGCTTCTGGGTAGTCTTGACAGTTCTTCCAATGTTCATGAATGCACTTGCGCCTTTTGGTACGCGCAGTGGTCGGCTTGATGTCACCACGTGACACACAGTTTGTGCACTAAAGTGTAACTATGTAGCATTTCTAGCCATTGTCACTGACAATTCATCAGCAGACAGGGATAAAGATGATGAACTTACTCAAGGACAGAAGTTGGGTAACATGGGGCTGGTATCATGTTCACACTTGGGGAGACACATTGAAAAGATGTACCAATTCTAGCACAAGTCTAGCTGTCTTGATGATGCAGCACATTGCAGAAGATGAGCTACATAGAAAAAGGAGACCCATTCTGTTTGGTGGGTTTGCACTGAATGATTCAAGCTCTCCTAGTTTCAATCACTGGTAGTAGCGAAGAAATATAGGGCTGGTGGGTATGGTACTGCACACAGCTTTGTATAACATTGAAACTATATTTTGTCTTAGAAGCAGACTAATGTGACAGGAGCTACTGCAGTTCCAGTGAGGTTAGCAGCCTTGAACTCCAAAGCTTTGCCAACCATGAGCAGTCAAACTATTCATCAATGGAATTTATATTAGAGAAATGGTTGGTTGTTATGCAAGTTAAGGACATGCACCAATAAGACAAAACAGACCCAGAATACTACCCAAACATCTTCACAATAAGGACCTTCATGAACAGTCCAGGGTCCACAGCATTAGCTAGTGCCATCATCAAGCCTGTGATGTCAACAGAGATTTCACAGAGAAGGTTGCATAGGCTTATGGCCCAGCCACCTCAGAAGTGCATAGCCTGGTGTCAACAGTTGGTGTGAAGTGGTCAACATGGGCATAAGGTGGGAAGACACAAACCAGTAAAATAGTTCTCCCTTGTGTAGAGCAAACTCTCTTTGATCATGATGACTTTGGAAGAGTACACAATTCCCATGATCTGGTGGATATGAGCTAACCATTAAGAGGAAGAGGTGGAAGGGACACATACCACACTATAGACAGCCACCACTTCAAAGAAGATGATGCTGCATGTGAGTAGTTAATAAGTTGGGATTTCCTCCCAAGTGCAGTTGCAGGCCTGATGAGATTCTTGTTTTTGTATATGGATTATGTGAACCCATGGCCAAGGATGGGCCTGGTGATAAAGACACCCCCACAGTTGAACTGACCAATGAGCATAAAACATGCATGTGTGGTGGGGGCAAGTGTATGCACTACCCTGCTTCAAGAACACTGAATCCTATACAGAGACATATACCCATTAATGCCCACATGTATGGACTTGTCTCTTCCAGGAACTGGCCAACATTGAACACTTCACCTGAGCCTGTACAACAGTAACAGACTTGGGTTTCAGTCCTCTAAGAGAATATATGCTCTATTGTGTGGCTTTCTGAGGTGTCCTGAACTACCAAATAGCAATTGACATATTCTATCTCTGGCACTTAATGATATCAGCTGAACCCCCTTCCCTATCTACCCCATGCAACCCCCTTTCCCATCTTCCCCACCTCCTTTCCCATGTCCCCCACCTCTCTGACCTCCCCACATCAACAACCTCAACAACCACCCCCACCCCCTTCCCATGCACACTTTTCCTCCCCCTCTCACTTCCCCATGCATCCCTCCTCCATCCCTCCTCCCCCTTCCTCATGCACCCTTCCCCATGCACCTTCTCCCCTTTTCTGTGGACATTTTCCCCATGCACACCTTTCTCATACACACCTTCCCCTTGCACACCTTCCCCATCCTCCCACCCCCTTCCTTATGCACACCTTCCTCACCCCCCCCCCCCACCCATCCTCATGCACCCCTTCCCCACCCGCTTCCCTCCTTCCCATGCCTCCCTTCCCCATGCACCCCCACTCACCCCCCCCCCCCATTCTTGTGCACCCCTTCCACACACCCTCTACATCCTTCCCCATGCACACCTTCCCCATCCTCTCACACCTTTCCCCCATGCCCCCCCCCCCCCCACACCCTTCCCCATGCACCCCTCCCTCACCTCCCCACCTCACCTACCCCCATCCCCTGCACACCTTCCTCACCCCCCACTCCCTTCCCCATGCACACTTCCCCCACCCCCCTTTCTCATGCACCCCTTCCCCATTTTCATGCACCCCCTCCCCCATGCACCCTTCCATGAAACCTTTTCATGCATTCATGCACCCCTTTCCCATGTGCCCTTCCTTGTCTCTTTTCACTGGCCTCAGCCTCTTCCCCATCCTATCTGAAACCTTTTTGCATTTACTTGCAATGACTGTAGCTTGACTGGCAATCAACTTTGGCCTAATTTGGTAATCCACTCCAGCTTGACCTTCATTGACTGTGTACTGACTTGTACCAACCTGCCATTCACATTCTCTAATTTGGTTATGCAATCCAAGTCATGCAATCTTTTCTACTTTTTTTCCCTGAGCCAGCTTTGACTTTTCATTGACTATGTACTGACTTTGTACTGACTTGCCATTCACATTTCCTAATTTGGTTTGCACACCAAAGTCATGTCAATTATTTTTTTCCCCAAGTCAACTTTGACTTTCATTGACTGTGTAATGACTTGTACTGACTTGCCATTTACATTTCCTAATTTTGGTTATGCACTCCAAGTCATGTTAATTTTTCTACTTTTTTCCCCAAGTCAACTTTGACTTTCATTGACTGTGTACTGACTTGTACTGACTTTGCCTTTCACATTCCCTAATTTGGTTATGCACTCCAAGTCATGTCACTTTTTTCCCCAAGTCAACTTAGACTTTCATTGACTGTGTACTGACTTGTACTGACTTGCCATTTACATTACCTAATTTGGTTATGCACTTCAAGTCATGTCAAT